>DF363240.1:6475-37241 GCA_000787875.1 Solanum virginianum
GATTTCTTATTGGTACGTACTCATCATATGGGACAATCACATATTGACGTGACTTAACCTTGTACGGAATTTTCTCTTTCCTTTTACTCTTTACGCCTCATTTTATATAATTTTTATATATAAAACAAAAAATTTATGAGTTAAAATTATTTATTTGGTTAATAATTATTTCATTAAAAGTAAAGATTAAATAATTTTTAATTTATAGTAAAGTAATATTTTTTTTTAGATAGATGACACATAAAATGAAATGAAGGCAGAATATTACGACATACTTTGATATTTTTTTCTTCCCAATTTATGTGATAACATTTGATAAGAAGCAAAATTTTAAAAAATAAAAATTATTTTTATACTTACGATCTAAAATAAGTCCTTTTTTTTTGTCCCAAATATTTGACATGCTTTGCTCTTCAGTCCATCAGAAAATAATATCATATTTTCATAATTAAAAAATAATTTAACTTCAAGAAATCAGTTATAATCCCATATATGATTAAGGAGTTTTTTACGTCACAAATTTTAAAAAAATTAAATTTGGTTCATATCAAATTATGTCACATAAAATAAAATATTTCAAATATATAGAAATATATTTATTAGAAATAAAATAGATATTTTAAAATTATAGTATTACTAAATCAATAAATAAATATTAAAAAAATATCATTTTTTTCACGTCAATTAAACAAAAAAAGGAGTATTATGAAGGAAATATAATTTTTCTTGCAAACTTAGATGCTTGGGATATATCCCAAATATAGCATATGCACTCATTTAGTTATCTTTCAACATCTTAATGTTTTTGTTATGTTTTTAGGTTTACCAAAATTAGAAAAAGATATTATTGTAGATGTTTTCATATTAATATTATTATAAAATTATTATATTCACTATTTGTTTTTCTATTGTGGGGTAAGGTGAAGGAGACCTCACGAAAAGGAAAGAGAGAATAGACCATTCTGAAGAATTAATATGTAGTAGGTTTGGTAACAACCCATTATTTTTTTAAAAAACACGTGACATCATATTGGTGTGTTGTTATTGTATTTACAAGAAAATGCATGAGTACTCTCAAATTGTAATCAAAATTTTTAAGACACATTTAAATTTTAATTTAGTTTTATTATCCTTTAAATTTATTTTTTTGTAATTTAATGCTCCTTCTTTGTCTAAATGGCATGTGAAGTCCGCGCATCTATTACACACAAAAACTTAGGCGTGTGGTTAAGGATAAATATAAAAAATAACACCCAATTTTTAAAAATAAAAATTTGAGAGCGATATATCACGACCCGCTACTTGACTTCAAGTAAGAAATTTCGATCTTCTAATTCTTTTTCTTTCAAAACTTGATTAAAATACTTATATTGCATACATATATAACAAAATAAAAAATAGTACTCATTTTTTCAACTGTGTAGTTGTGCAATATCTGTGCAAAGTGTGTTCATATAAGGGGGCCAAATCTTTGATATATTTTTATACCAACTATATTCATTTAGATGATTTTTTTTAAATTTTACTATAGAGATCATTCAAAATATTAATTTCTTAACAAATATAACCAAAATTTCAAAGACACACTTAAACTTTTACTTGGTCCTATTACCTCCCTGAACTTATTTTTTCGTAATTTAATGTCCCTTCTTTGCCTACATGGCATGTGAGGTCCACGCGTGTACTACACACGATATAACTTAGCTGGTTAAGCGTGTTAAGTAGATAAATAAGAGTATTTAATTACGAAAAAATAAGTTCAGAAAGATAATAGGACCAAGTTAAAGTTTAAGTGTGTCTCTGAAATTTTGGTTATAGTTTGAGGGGTACTTGTACATTAGAAAAAAAAATTATATTGGTAAATTACCCAAAGAATGTTTACAAATAGTTTCATTGTTATTTCCTCTTTTTTGTTATGGTTTGACTCTATGTGATTTTTCTTTTTAATTTTTTCGAAAAATTATTATCTTTAATATATATCAAATAGAAGACTAATTGTGTGGTTATATAAGCTTCTTGTCATGAAAATATACAAATATGTAATTTTATTTTGGAGCTGACTAAACGAAGAGACAGTTAAAAAATAAGTTAGACGTATTATAATTGTTAAAGCTATCACTACAAGGGACAACATTTTATCCATCACGAATTAGTAAAAAGTTTATAAATAAATTATGATTTTTCATAGAATCAACTTACTAAAAAAATGTATGTAGGAATAAATTCTCATTGAAATGGTGAAAAACTTTCAATTTTTTTATATGAAAATTACTCCTTTTCTTTTCCATTGGTTCAATCAATATATCTGTAGAATAGTCGTTGGATATTTTTTAGTGGAAAAATAGTAATATCATAGTAGTGTATATAATATAACAACAATAATATATTTAGTATATATTCTCATAATAAGTAAAGCATAAAAATATCAAAAATACATAGATCTTATCTCTAACTCTGTGGGATGGAGAGCTGTATATAAATCAAATCTAAAATTAAAAAAGGAAAGTAAGTATAGTCCTATTTGGTGTTTGTCCTTTTGTTTCTTTTAGTGGATGATATGCCATTATTTTGAGGGTAAGAATTTGCACCTTTTTACCCTTTCAGGTTGCTCTTCCACACACATCACATTTGGGACTTTTCCTTTTTAGCTTCACTTCTATATTTTGCCTCACATAACTTGAAACCCAAAGCTGCTAAAGTTTTTGCCAATTTTGTAAGTTTCTATATATACACGCATATCTAACCGTTTTAATTTCCATCTTCAAACTCTCTCTTTCTCTTTCTTTATATTATCTTTCTTCTTTTTTGATTTGTAGTTTTCTATTGATTAAGGATATGGCGAGAGGGAAGACTCAGATGAGGCGTATTGAGAACGCCACAAGCAGGCAAGTGACTTTCTCAAAGAGAAGAAATGGTTTGCTCAAAAAAGCTTTTGAGCTTTCTGTTCTATGTGATGCTCAAGTTGGATTGATTATTTTTTCTCCAAGAGGAAAGTTATATGAATTTGCAAGCTCTAGGTAAGTATCATTTTACATCAACATTTCAATAAAATGTCATTTTCTTGCGTATTTGTTTTAGATCTCATCTTTTCTACCTGAAAAATCAAGTAGCATAGTAGTAATTGATTTTATGAGTGATCTTCGTTTACTAAGCTAGATCCATGTTTATATGTAATCACTACGTCCTCTTGCCCAAAATCAACATTTCCTTCAGAAATTCAATTTTTTTTTTTCAAGGAAACTTCTCTATCCATTCTGTAATTTATTAAAAGACCCAGTTGTATCAACGGACTTTGGTATTGTCCATCTAACAACTTAGCCCTAGTTAGTTAAAGAGAATATAATCTTGTTCAATCCCATTTTATGATCATCACATAAGATGAAAAAAAATGGGTTTATGAGACAAGGGTCTCCAGGACACAGCCTTTCTGCCTCTATGAGATAGTGATAATGTTATTGTTTTGTACATAAGATGATAAAAAGATAATTTTAGTGTGAGTTTTGTTGACTAAAAAGGAAATACTAATTGTAATATAGTTCCGTTTGAGTAAAATTTTATCATAATAATAACAAGAAACCAACAACATCAACAAAAAACTAGTATATTAATCTCATAGGTGAGTTTAGAGTCAGATAATATGCACATAGATCTTATATGTACCTTAAAATAGAGACAAGAAATAAGAAGAAAACTCAAAGTGTATTACCTTATATTTGGTTCGTAATTTCAGTAAAACTATATTATATCTCACATAATTTAAATATTTGATTCAAAAGTACGTATACTACTGCTATGATCAGTGGTGTCATTGTTTCCCATAAACTTGATTTAATAAGCATAAATCACCTGACAAAGTTAGTGGTAAGTACTAATTAGAGGGTTATGCTTATTAACTGACAAAATTAGCAAAAGGAATGTGAGTTTGTTGATTAATTAGTTTAGATAGTTAATGTAAAGAGGTTTGTTTATGTGAAGTTCAAAGCTAAGACTGGGAACCAGTTGTCAAGTTACTAGTACTTTGATTTCATGATCACTGTAGAGAATATTTTGGACAACAATTAATATTTGTACCAACTTCATTTTAAACATCATTACAATTCGACTTGTGTGAATATTTATGACTCCTAGTACGTTCTTTAATCTACATTGGGGTCAAAGAAATCAATTTTTATCTTTATATCGTATCAGAGATCAAGTCCTTTCCTATTTATTGGCCTTTCGGGTTTGAACGTAAAGAGACGTGTTAGAGTAGATTAGAGTCTCACATTGATTATGGTTTGATTATACAAAGACTGGAACAATCCTCTATTATATATGAAGTTGAGTTAGTAGACCCAAGTGTCATATCTTTACAATCTAATAAATTCCTTCAAAATCATGCTTCTTCGATTATTATAAACACGGAAAATAGTTAAAAATAAAAATACTGTATGTTGAGCATAGTTCGACTCTTCAAAAGCTAGCTCGTGAGCTCAGTAGGTCTATTCTAGATAATATGAAGAAATGACAATTTATTCCCTCAATCAATGTGTGATGCTCTGCTAGAAACAAATTAGAAGCCAAAAAGGAGAGTAAAAGATAATAAGATTTTAGACAAAGAAACACTTGAGAGATTAACTTCCAGAAAGCTTTAGTTTGGGCTAATGTTATATATTAGTTCATGCTAATTTAGTTTACATACAAATATTGCTCTTTGCTGTTGAATTATATTGTTATTTTCTATGTTTTTTAAACTCTTCAAAAATATTATCGAATGAGTGTTGAATCTTCAATAAATAATGCATTGCATTCTAAAGGATTCAATATGGTTTAGACAATATTTTGAAGAGTCCGATAAATATAGTTTTCCAAGTGTTCCTCTGCCCCTCTTTGTCACCTTCGCAATTGATCTTTTCCTTGTTCTTTTCTTCTAATATTTGATCGACTATTTTGTGTTCCAAGTTGAACTTTATTAATAAATTAATAATTATTTATTAAAAAAATCCACTTAACTAATTTTTTTTTAAAGATACTTTAAGTTTTCTATTATTGTGATATATAATAACATTTTACAACATAATTTTCACATAATATTTATTATTCCCATTGTTTCAATTTTATGTTATACAAATGAAATTTTAAAAATCAACCAATTTTTTATAAGGTTTTTAGATATTTAAGTTATTAATTATATTGTGATCTATAATATACTTTACGTAATTTTTACATAATATATTATCTCAATTGGTATGGATAAAATTTTGTGAGTCAAATAAAACTTTTCTATGCTTTAAAATATTTTAAATTATTAATTATTAATTATTATAATTTATTATATTTGTACATTATTTTATACATATATAAAGCAGTAAAATACAAGAATATTTTTAAAAACAAAACATAAAATAATACAAAAACAATTTTTCCATACTGCCTGCTTGTACCCTCTTCTAAATAGTACTAATTATTTATTTTGCAAAAAGTGCTATATTCCCATACTCACATAACTATGCATGAAGTACCTATAATTTTTTTTTCAAGCTTATGATATATATATATACGTATTATCAGATAATAAAGAGATATCTATAAATAAATCTCTTTAAGGGTGACATTTAGTATGAAGGATAAATATTTTTTAAAAAAAATATACCTATCAAATGTAAAAAAATTTAAAAACATTTTATATCAAATATATTCTAGTATAAAATTTGTTATATTGAGAACAAGACGATTACCTGCTATAGTAATTGAAATTAGTTTTATAGTATAATAAAATGTATAGACCACACAATATATATAAAACATAAACCCTTTCTAATAATATGCAATAGTTTATCACTTCTTGATTTTCATACTCCTACTCCTAGACATCTTTTGATTCCTTTATCCTAATGTCCTCTATTCTTCTTGCCAATTAACCTGTATACAGCTATATTTACACGATCCAACAGTATATCTCATAATTTGTCTCTTTTAGGATATAACAAACTAACAATATTGCATGACTCACACAACTCCGGATTAGTTTGAAGAGTCCAAAGCTCCACAAAGAGAACACCTTCCTTCGACACTCTCTTTTGTATAATGACTGTTGTTGAAGACTTAGAATATTTTATTTGTCTCAACTCTCTCTTTTACTATTACACACTATAATATATGATTTTACCCAGAATACAACAAACTAACAACATTATATGCTCTTTCTCCTCCTACTTCTTGCTTTCGAGCATAACAACAGGCATTCACAGTCCTTGGTTGAATCCAAAACATATGCCAAGCAACAATGTGGTAGAAAATAATCTTCTTACATTCTTACTTCATAATGTCCGTGCATATTCTATCACTCCAAATCTCATTTGTACGATTACACTAAGCACGTTTTAACTATTCAAATTATACATATTAACTAACACAAATAAGATATTTTTATGAAATTTGGCTTTAAGCTCCCAAACTTGTTGAGATGGCCCTTAAGTACCTAATTAAAGACTATGCAAAAGAAGACTTAAAAAATTGTGAACATCTTAGCCAAATAAAATAGTAGAAAATAGTTTTTCATAATGAGATATTAGTAGTAAAAAAAATTCAATTTATTATGAGATGTTAATGAGTAATAGAAAAGGACTCAAATTATTATGAAATATTAGGAGCAATGGAAAAAACTCAATTATTATGAAATTTTAGTAATAGTAGAGACAATCCAATTGATTATGGGATGCTTTTACTTTTTTGAACAAAAATATTTTAGAAATTTTACTATTTAATTAATTAAATTTTTTATAATATTTTAATTTGAATAGAAATAATATGTTAATTCAATTTTGCATTTTAAAACTTTTTCACTTTTATTATAATATAATTAATATAATACAACCTCCAAGAGGAAAATCATAAGTAGGAAAGGTCAAACCTTATCTTACTAAATCAAACTAAGGAATCAACCCTTTTAAGCAAGTCTGTAGAAAACAAAGAACCAGCAAGAATTAAGTATGTTATGATCATCATCAAATTTATAACAAGTTTTATGATGATTATTATAAATAAAAATGTTAAAATAATAAAAAAAAATATAAAAATCAATAATGAAGTCAACTTAACAATCTTAGACTTAAATTTCGTTTTTTACAAGTTAATAGTAAGAAAAGAAAGATAGCCTCTCAAAAAGTAACTTGACGAAACTGGTAGAATATATGAAAATAATATTCAATATAGTGTATTAATAATATTGGTATTAATTATGTTTGTATTAATTATATTGAGATTATTTTTTATGCAGTGTTTGATTTAATGTATTAAAAATAACATGCACTTCTTAATATCTAAAAAAATTATTTCTAAAAACACCCTCCACAAATATTGTGAAAAGGATGTAAAAAATATTGAGAGATAATGTATCTTTAATCATGCTAATGCATTATTAAAATTCTTGAAATTACTTATATCATGAATTTCCATGTATTCGTTATACATACCTTAACACCGGGTAAAGTGTATAATTAAAGCTTATATTAGTTATACGTAAGCTGAAAAAATATACCAAACAAGATATTAATAATTCATAAAGCTAATGCATACATTAATTTTTCTAACGCACTCTACCAAACAATCTCTTATTTTGTCCTTTTGCTTTTTTGGAACCTCAGGACTCATAAAATTTTGTGGAGAGAGTAACTAGTTTTTCAATCCTTATAGGAAAGTTTCTTCCTTCTTTCTCCTGTGAAGTTTTTTCTTATTACTTATGCCTAGCTGAAATGTCTGTCTTTCTAACTACATTTGCATGACACCAAGCCAATTCTTCTTCCTTGACTGTTTGATAAACAATTAATGAGTGTCAACTTGCCTTCCAAGAATGGATAGTTGTAGGAGGTAAGATAAGTTGAGACATTTTAGATTTTTGAATTTCAAATATATAAGATCTTTTATAATCGTGTAGTGTTATTATTATTTTTTTTTTTGATAGAATCCATCCACCCAAGCTTTCACCTTCCGTGGTGATGGGTGCTACATGAGTACATGACAAGATAGTAACTGTTTAAAGTTTTCTTTAGGGTCCTGGATCTTTGACTCTAGAAGGAACCATTGCAATTTGCAAGTGGTGAGAAAGCTAGATAGCAAGCAGAAGTGGACATAGATCCTGTCTATGGTAGTTTTGACTGGAAAAATACGGAGGATGAATTTGGTACAGAAGTGTTTTCTTATTTTTTTTTTATATTTGGTTGGTTAAGTTTTGAACAATATTTTCTCCAAAAAAATAAGTTTTTAAAAAATGAGAAAAATGATTTTCCTGGTGAAAGTAGGGAAAATAAATTCTACAAGTGGCATTCTATGTTGATTGTGTTTCTTCCATCCACCAACACACATAATCTTCACCACCATCTCATCCCCTTAACTAGTGGTAGAGATACTATTTTCATTAATGGGGTTCAAAATACAAAAAAGTAAACTTATATAGAAGCCAAAAAAGGTTCAACATCTACTCTCTCTATATAATTTCAATCATGGGAGACTTTGGCTCTATAAGGAAGCACAAGAATTTACAAATACATTTTAAAAGTATTTGTGCATAATCTAGATAAATACTATGAAAGATGGGGTTAAGGCTGGGGGTGTGGGATGGTGATGTCGGGGGTTACGATAGGGGCAAAGTTAGGTAAGGTCCAGAGATTCAGATGAAACATCTTCAATAAAAAATTACATCGTTTGCAAATGATTAAAATTATATTTTATGTATATAATACATATTGAACCTCCTTTGACTTCTTCGTATTTTGAACTCCTAAGTGAAACTCTAGCTCTTCCATGGTTATAGAGGTGAAGATTAGGTGTATTGGTGGGTATTGTAGAATACTACTTGTGAAACTTATTTCCATAAGAGAAGTCATTTTCCTCATTTCAGGAAACTTATTTTCATATAGAAAATATTTTTCAAAACTTTTGGCTAACCAAACATGAGAAAATCAAAATAGATTTCCACACCAAATACATCCTTGGTGTTTTTCCAGTGAAAACTTCCGTATATATGGTCCAGTTCTGCTTGTTAGTTAGCTTTCTTTGCATTGCAAATTGCAATGCTTCCTTATAGAGCCAAAGACCCAGGCCCCTAAAGAAAATTTTAAACTGTTACTATCCTGTCGTCTGACATTCCATGACTAAATACAAAAAAATTTAAGTCGTGTGTCAATGCACAACTAAGAAGCAAATTTTTCAAACAAATATAGCAAGCCACACTTTGGAGTATGGATTAACCTATTGTTCATAAAGGGGATACTGATGCAGGTGGTCATATAAGCAAATGACACTATTCTGCTGTCAACATTTGGAGCTTGATGGTTCGACTTCTTGTAACAATCTTTCTCTTCCTTCTCACTGCTAATAAAGTAGAGGAAGTACGTAGCTTAAGAAATGATTAGATTGGATGAAGGGTCAAATTTCTACTGAATGCCTCAGTCATTCCATTAAATAAAGAGTGTAAAGATTACATATTCTTAAAGATCCATCATTTCTATCCTTAAAAGATCAACTATTCTATCTCAATAAATCTACTATTTAATCCCTCTAAATTTACTATTAAATCCCTCTAAATATGCTATATTATCTCTTTGAATCTGTTATTCTATCATTATATTTATTATCTTTAATTCTGCGATAAATCTCTATAATTACACTTATTTATAGCATTATATAATTACATTAATATCATTCACTTTTAATTCATGATTTGTAAATTGTTATCGTGCTAACATCACCCGTTAAATTGATGTTGGTGGATCAAGAAGCATTAATTTGCTTATTAGAAACTAATGGTGTTATCGTGCCATGAATTTTACACATGCATCAGCAATTTGAAGATCACTCGACACTGGTGAATGAATAATAAATCATTTATCTATAACTTCTCGTATTTAATGACAATATACTTCGAGCCGTTTAGTCCTCTTATGATAAACTAGATGAGTAACAATTTGAATAGCGCTTGTATTGTCAGTGTAAAGAATAGGATGAGATTAAGAAAATCCAATCTTAACAAGTAATTTTCTAAGCCATACAACCTCGGAGCAAGTAGTAGACATGGAAGATTTTGACATATAATCTTGCTTCTTATTCTTCCAAGATATCAATGAATCTCTAAGAAATATGAACTAAAGTGATTGAACGATGAGTATAAGGATATCACGCTCAATCAGAATTACTAAAAGCATTAAGACGAATAAGAGAGCCACTAGGAAAGAATAATCAACGAGTATATATTCCTAGAAGATATTGAATGATGCAACAAACAACCATCAAATAGAGATGATGGGAATCTTACATAAATTAACTAACTTGTTGAACGTGAAAGAGATATTAGGATGAGTAATAGTAAGGTAAATTAGACTCCCAAGTAATTGTTAAAATATAGTTGGATAAGGAAGAAGATCGTTTTTCTCATGACTATGCTTCATATTCAATTTTAATGTGTCACACCTTGAGTTTATACCCTAGGCATGACCGACACTCGAAAATCATTGCTGGACTGCGTACTCTTTGTCTGACTGATTACTAAATGGAAGACTAACTCAATGTAAAAGCTTAAAAAAATGAGCATTCAAAGTACTTAAAGTAAACTCATGCGCCTGTCTGAAAATATTTTGAATAAAATAAAAAATAATATTTCAAATTCTAAAAGAAAGATTGAACTGACTCCACTTTGTAAAGTCTTTACTAATTAGAATAAGTGTTGGGACATGCCCATGAATACCTCAAATAATTACTACTAATGAAAAACAAAAATTGTAAAGGAGCTCCTTTAAAAACAAAGAGGTTTCATCAAGAGCTAACAAAAAGTGATCCTCAATTAAGCATATGTTGATGATCTCTCTAACATATGTGTTTGCATCATAAGGTGATGCGGAGTCGAAAAATGTCATTAAATAGAATACACGATATGTAAAATGTTGAAATGCATTACATAAGTGAATAAAAGGATCGAACATGATTCAACTAGCATGATTTACAAACATATAGCAATAACTTTTTAAGTTTTCTCAGCAAAATATGCAATAGAATCAAACTTTTAAAATAAGATAATTATACTTTTTTGGGAGTTTCTCTAACTCACAATCATCACTATGAGCCTCATGATGATACAACATTTTGCCCATGTTGTCAGAGTCATCGTATAACTCGTCAAGATATAGAAAAAAAAAAGTTTAACTTATGGATCCATCTAATGGATCTTCTTAAAGGCAATGAGGAATCATTTGAATTCTAGTATATGCTAGCAACGTACTTTATAAAACTTTCAGTTGTCTGAACTTTTGCCCATATTGATGCTCAATGCTACTCATAATGCATGAAATAATGCTCATACGATACCTGTGAGTAAAACTCTTAATATACTATTCTTAAGTCTTTTTGAATTTCACTTTGATTGGCTCAAACTTATTCTCAAAATAAAAGTAATGCGTAAAACTCTTCTTCTATCTCAGCTTTAAAACAATCTTACTATAACTAAAAATAATGCATAATATATAACAACGTAAAACCTTCACCAATTGATCAAATAGAATTTATATGAAAAGTAAGCATCAACAACAATCAAGAACTCAAATAATATAAAAAATCATAAGTCCAAACAATAGAGATTGAATTCAATAATAAAGGATAATAGAAACTTAAACTTTAAAAAAGATTGGGTTAAAATTCTAGGTTAGACTCTTACTGATTGAACTGTAAGGCGTCAGGTCAAACTTAGTCCATCACTATTAATAATCTTACATACTTGAAATATTTAGAATCTCGAAGAGCATGAAGAATATGCTCAAACCTTAGCTTTTTCTCCACTTGAAACCTCGTTCTAAGACTTGAGAATGTCTTTTAGAATAATGAGGACGAATAGTAATATTTAGGGGGCTTAATTAGGTGAGAAACCATCGAGTTTAGGCTTAAAAGAGGTGAAAAAACTAAAAATAACCCCTTTTAAAATACTTCAAAAGTCATCTATGGGATCATCTATGGTTTTTAGAACCTTCTACAGGCCATAAAAGTCAATTCATAGAAACTTGATTGAATTTTAGGATCCTGTACCTCCTTCTACGAGCTCAAACTATAGTCAGTACAAGATTCTACTATCCGTAGTTGGGTCCGTAGGAATTTGGACCCAAAAACCAACTCTCAAGATTTCAACAGGTCAATAGGATGGGCTTGTAAACCCATTCATGACCCATAAGTCAGGGTCATAGAAACTAACCCCAAAAACTCTATTCTGGTAGTCTATAATAAAACAGTCATAATTTGTTATTGCGATCATAGACCTTTAATATAGACTCCTAATTCTTTATGTGCTAAAAGTTATAATCATTTGAATTTGACTCTAGCATGAACTAATGCGAAAAACTTAATTGGTAAGAAGATTTTGAACATGACCAAGTGCTAGAAGCCTCTTATGACCCTAAGCCACTCCCAATATGCTTCCCTCATATAGAATTGAACTTTAACATATAGGTATAAATAGGAAATCACCCATTTCAAACTTATATACTTTCAACAAAATATTTGGATCCTAGGAATAGAGTTGTGAGATGTTACGTAATGAAGTATCTACAGAGGAGGAATCTTAAAGACCATCCAAAGAAATCAATGCCAAAATATATTTGTGTTGGTTTAGAAACACACCTAAAGCACCATTATGAATGTCTAAATCCAAGACTTATGTTAGAGTAACAAGATCTTTCATATAAAAAGAATCTTTAAGCTGCTATTAAAAAGACTAGTAACTAGTGAAGAATCAGTTCCTGTGATTATAAAATCATCAACATACACAAAAAGAACACAGCCTGTAGATATTTTTCGAAGAAAAAAAGATGAGTCTTATCTATTCTACTCAAAATAAAACTATAGTAAAGTGATCGAGATCTGTCAAATCAAGCTCTAGGAGCTTGTCTTAATACATACAAAGACCACTTCAACTTGCATACATCTGATGTTGGTAATAAAAACAAATCATGTGAAGGTTTCATATAAATATCTTTTTTAAAATCACTGCGGAGAAAAATATTTTTGACATCCATTTGATATGGATACCAATTTTATGAAGCAACAATGATAATAATGGTTCACGGAGTAGTTATTTTTGCTAGGAGTGAAAATGTCTCCTCAAAGCCCACACCATACTACTATTACCAAGAGTAACTAATCAAACTTTGTACCTATTAAGAGTTGCATCAAAATGAAGTTTACATGAATAGGCCCATTTATATCCAGTTGGATGGACATTTGAAGGACATGAAATAATATTTCATGTGTTATTTTCTTTAAGAGCCAAAAGTTTTTCCTCCATTTTGTTATGGCGTATATGAGCAAGAGCTGTGAGACAATTCCTTTCTCAAGTAAAAAAATTTTGAATTCATAAGAATGTTCACCAGAATCAGATTGTAATAACTTGTTGCACGTAGAAAGTTGAGTCTTGATGTAAGCCAAAAAAGTCTCGAACATGTAAAATACCTCAAATTTAGATCGAAGAAAATATACCCATGTAAATCAACTATAATCATCTGTGAATGTAACAAAGTATTCAAAATGAGCATAAGAAACAATTGGTGAAATGTCTCAAAGATCACTATAAATGACATCAAAACATTTTGTAGCACGACTACTAAAATTAGGAAAAGGAAGAGTTCTACTTTTGCCTAATTTACAAGTAGAACAATCGATGAAGATAGTTGAAAGTGTATTTTTATTTTCAAACAAACTATAATTTGATAAATGAGACCAGACAATAGAATTTTGATGTCATAAATGCTTATGCGAAATCTCAGCCTTACTAATTGTAGAAGTATAAGCAAAAGATAGACCTCTTTGAGAGTAATTAGCAATTTCATACTCTAGTTGAAAGTGACTTGCGCTATTATATTAATGGTAAACCTTTTGTAAATAATTCGACATGGCCTTAGTTGTCATGTACTAGCTGAAATTATGATCAATAAGAGGGTCCATTGACCCTAAGATCCATATCATCACCCAAACATCTTTAATCTTTTATTCACCTAACTTTGTAGGATCAGTAGGAGCAGGATCACTTTTATGTATATGCCCTGTAGTTCTTTTCTGGTAACAAATAATTGAAATTGAAATTCCTAGGAAGGATAATTTTTTCCAGTGAAATGAACATGGAAGGATTCAAAGTGATGCGAATTCATGCTTTTAAGTACTTATGGAAACTAGAAAGACTCAAAAAGAATAGCTGGAGAGACCAAGAACAAAAGTTCTAGGTGTACGTTAGGACTGATTATCGACAAACTGTCAACAAAAATCAAGATTTCAAAAAGAAAAATTGAAAGGACAAATGGATTCTATGAAACATGACAGCCAAGAGAAAGCTCTAATACCATGTTAAATTTCCGTTGAATCTCTCTTTAAGTGAGTTTTTTCATTAAATGGAGAGCATAAAGATTATACATCCCTTAAGATTCGTCATTCCTATTTCCAAAGACTAGCTATTCTATCTCTCTAAATCTACTATTCAATCTCTTTAAATTTGCTATACTATCCCTCCTAATCAGTTGTTCTTTCACTATATTTATTTTCTTTAGTTCTACAATAGATCTCTATAATTGTACTTATTTATAGCACTACATAACTACATTAATATACACTAACATTCATTTTTAATTCATGATTTGTGAGTTATCATTATACTAACATGAAGAGTGTTGTTCCACATTTAGCCAACCCTCAACTACAGGAGGAGTTCCAGAGTTGCTTATGTTCTTACTAGAATAGTTGTTCAAAATTCCTTTTTGCTAGTTGCCCGTGGTTTTACTGTTCAAAAGTAAGGGACAACGAGTAACTGGGGAATTTTGCAGCATGCAGGAGATAATAGAGCGTTATAAGAGACATACTAAAGATAGAGTTCAACCTGAAAACCAAGCTGGGGCACAGCATCTGCAGGTAGATTCTTGGTTTTGTGTCTCCTCTTTAAGGGTGAATTAGAAAACAACTAGTAGTTTCTTGAAAGATTGTTCATAAAGGCATAATGTAGCTTACACAAAAATGCAGCATATGCAGCATGAGGCAGCAAGTTTATTGAAGAAGATAGAGCTTCTTGAAACATCGAAAAGGTTCAGTTTCCGTTGTCCCTTGCATAGTATGTTTTTAAAGATCCTTCTAATACAAATGAAATCGCATCAGGAAATTCTTGGGAGAAGGTCTTCAGTCCTGCACCCTTCAAGAAGTACAACAGATAGAAAAACAGTTGGAGTGGAGTGTCAGCACCATCCGGGCACGAAAGGTTTCTTAGCTTGATTAAAAGTCTACGAAATGATCTGTTCTTTTTATGGTGTCTGGGGAACTTGACATTTATCTTGTCTTGTTCTTTTCAGGTTCAAGTTTTTAAGGAACAGGTTGAGCGACTAAAAGAAAAGGTAAGGCCACATTGACTAGAATTGCCAAGTCTGAACAACTTATCTCTAGGATTTACTTTGTTGAATGTTAATGTGTCTGTCCAAGAATTTCCAGTTGCTTTACTTCTTGTTTGATGCTTCCTTTCTTACAAATCCAGGGGAAAATCCTTGCAGCAGAAAATGCAAAACTGAGGGAAAAGGTATATTTTTCATTTCCTTAGATCAACCTTAGTATCGTCCAGGAAACAACCTCTCTACTTCTATAAGGTAGTGGTACTGTTTGCGTACATTCTATCCTCCCCAGCCCCCACTTGTGGGATTCCACTGCGTATGTCTTTGTTTAAGCAAACTCTTCGACTCCAATTCATAGTCAGGTATAAAATTAACTTATCTGGTGCCTGTGTTTTTAGTTTGGTGGCCTTCAACAGAGAGAAAAACCAAATGAAGAGAAGGAAGGAGAAGCTCTTTGTACAGATGGAAGCGAAAAATCAGATGTGGAGACTGAATTGTTTATAGGATTACCGGAGTGCAGAATAAGGCGTCCTTTACAGAATTGATTGGTGAAATATCTTCTTGCCAATCTGCAGTATATAATATCAATTGTGAAATAGTCTTTCATGTTAAATAATTGTGCATTTGAGCAAGCTAACTAATTAGGCTTATGTCTCTTAGGCGCATCTGATGGAACTTTTGATCAATTCTGAGATGGCTTCTACTAAGGATGTGTATTAACTTTATTTCGTTTGACTGATACTCTTCGTAAATAAGCTCTTCCGCTTGCTCCTTTTATATTTTTGGGACAACTATGACAATATTCTGGTTGGTTGTGTATGTCAAGAAAATCTTACAAATCATGAATATTGACTGTCTTGTTTTTGCCTCGTTTGCTAGATTATTTCTTTATATCAAAACCAAACATATAAAAGAAAGATCTCTTTGATCAAACTACAACATTGTCATTGAATGTATCATCAACATTAGTTGAGAATCTGATTTTGTCTTCCTGCTGATGTAAAACACATAAGAGGAATAGTGTACTTGCCTTGCACTTATTGTTTGTAAAGCTGCATTTACCTCGGTTATGTATTCCAGCTAATTGGTCCTGAAAGCTCATGATGCCTTTGTTCATAAGGACAATCTTAGATTTGGGTTGTATGTCTGCAACCAAGTAAAAATTGGTCACGGCTTGTCTACGAAATTAAGGTATGTAAGGCATCAGGCATGTTTCAAACAATTAGTTGGAGGTGAAAGTTCACGTTGTCACCAGCTACTAGGATTCTCCAACAATTAGTGTATTTACCTTCTGCATTGTATTACTGTCCAGCTCTGCTTCTGCAAGGAGCATATCAGGACTTGGAAAACAAATAACAACATGAAAATCTATGTCACCACATTCATAACAATTATCAGATCCCCTTTGTTGAGCCTTTGTCTATCTCCTCTGCAACATGCTCCAAGTTGGCGTGTGCCTGAAATATCAATATGGTTCTCTTTAAAGATAGGGCAAGTGTACGAATAAATAGCCTCTCTATCTATCTGAGTAAGAATAGGATTACGCACATAATATCCTCAGAATCTACTTGTGTCACCAAATTCAGCTTCACCTACCATGAAAACAAAAATAAATTCTTCCCAAGGAATATCACATGATCTAAATTAAATAAGTAAATAAAAGTGTCCTTTCAATAGTACATATACAAGGATCCATGTCTCACTATCATTGATGAATAAAATATAGTGGGAAAAGTACACAATTATTTGGACTCAATCCAAACTATTTATACTCCAAACTATTTACCTTCTTACCTCACTTTTCCTTGTCATTTCAGTCATGACGTCACTATGAATACTATGAAATAATCCTCTGGCAGTATGTGATACTCTGGTAGTATATAAAAACCCAAATTTCGAGAATTTTGAAAATTTCACTTTTATAAATTTCAAATAAAATATTCTCCTCGCGTAAATTCTAAATAAAAGAAATATTTGGAATCTTTGGCCAAACGCCTTGAGTGGGCCTGAACTAGGAATCTAATCTCTTCGATTCGTGGGCTTTCATATCCAACTTTGGTCAAGGTCCGTTTCATTGTCAAAACCTACTAAACAAATTTATTTGAGAATATATATCTTCATAGGAGTAATAATTTAATTTGTTAAATTCCATCAAAATAGTCTGAAATCAACTGCAGTTTTCAAATAAAATAAAAGTCAAAAGGTGGTCATGGGTATTAATAGTAAACAATACAATAATTTTTGGGAAAAACTATGTAAATAGATCTAATTGTGAAATTATTTATTCAAATTAGATTTAACTCAAACTATTTATCCTTAATGGACCCATGACTCAAATTATTTACCTTCCTACCTCACTTTCATTTTTTTTATTTCGCCCACGGTGTTATTAGCATGACGTCAGCATAAATGATATGAGTTAATCCTATGTGATAATCCATTCATCGGTATATTGATATCATATAGGATTGATCTTTTTTTAAAAAGAAATAAATAAAAAATTATTAAGAAAAAATTATTAAAGTCATAATTTTATTTATTAAATTTTAAATTAGTAGAAAATATATTACTTGTGATACTCCTTCAGTATATTGATATCATACTGATAGCTTAATTTTCTGTGATACTCCATCGATATATTAATACAGTTCAGTATCATATAGGATTAAGCTATGTTTTTTAGAAATAAATAAGAAACAATTAAGATATGATAGCGTATCACAGAAAAGCCTGTTGTCATTCTTTCTGATACTCCATCAGTATATTGATATCGTATCAGATCAGTATCCTATATGATGCTCCATCGATATACTAATACCATATTGATATCCTATGCGATACTCTGTTTATATATATATGCTATCGATATTATATAGGATGGATGCTGAGCTCAGCATAACGTTAACGCGCAAATTTTAATAGTAGACAAATTAGGGGATATTAATTATAATTAATTAAAGGGTACATGAATATAAACAATTTGTTTCAAAGAGACAAAAGCTTAATTTTCCCATAACTTTTTTTAAAAAGAATTAATAAGAACACACATTTTAAATTATTGATGTATATTAACTTTTTAATACAACAAATTAAATATTCAACAAACATAATTATTGCAAGTAATCTCTAAATTATTAATTCTAACATATTTGATATTACTCACTCCTCCCTAATTTATGTGGCAAGGTTGACTCTATGCGATTGTATATTCAAGTGAAACACGAAAGATTTTTAAGAAAATTGAAATTTATGATTTAAACAAGTATAAATATGCATAGGATCATTAAACGGGCGAAGGAACAAGTATACTCATGTACTTCTAGAAATAGTTTAAATATAGGGATAATTTCAAATATATACAATAAATTAATTAATGTACAACAAAGACAGTCATGTTTGATTTACATAAAAAATAGCCAAAAATTATAGAAAATATACACTGACTATATAATATAACTTGCCAAAAGTCATGGAAAATATACATTGATTATACAATATTGATTGCTTATACATCCGTTATACACTAAATTTACATCATGCTACAATAAAAAACAGAATATGATTTGACTATATATGAAATATACACTGACTCTGAACATGTTTATACATCAAATGACCATTTTTTGATAATTATTTTGACCGAAAGGTCATGCACTGTAATTATTCCTTAAGTATATCATTCTTTCTTTATTTTTTTTATCCAAATATATCCTTTCAGATATACTTTGATGCAAATATACTCTTTGAGGTATAATTTTATCATTATTTTTAATGATCGAGGACATGGTAAGTTTAGAAACAATAACACATCTCAAATTTTGAATAAATTCACTTTACAAATCCACTCATTTAATTCATTCTTGGTCTATTCAGTTTACAAATTCATATTGAAGTTAATGTTAGATAAAAAATAAAAAGCTATTTAATTTTAATTTTTTCATCTTGTTATGTCCACACCAACTTGTACTAAAATTATTTCAAAGTAAATACTCCAATCTACTTATTTCTGTCAAAGTCAAAAGGTAAATACAAAACAATTGGATGGTAACAACAATATGAGTGGCCAACCACATCACTAAGACTAGAGTAGTTTTTTTGTTATGTCCACACTAAAATTTTTTTTTGATTCAACTTAAAATTGAAAGAAGGACAATCAAAGACCAAAGCAATTTTTAGATACTCGGCATATCTTTTTGCAAAACATATATCTTATTTTATGAAATTTAAGTTAAATATGCTAATATACGACTCAAGCTCGTCCCTCATGGAGGGAATATCGAACCTAGTGATGCAACTCAAGACAGAAGAGGTGGACTCCTGCAGATTCTTCTTCTAAATGCATGGGCCGTAAAGTGAATGAATTGCAGATGACAGTTAAGCTTGTAAAGTGAATCGAGTATTTAAAATTATGAATGAACTATATATTTATAAATTAGCAAGTGTAAAATACAATTAGAGGGTATTAATTGAACCTAAAATATAATTACATAGGTATATTTGGATCAAAATACAAAAAAGAATATTTTAAATCTATTTCTAATAGTATAGGGTATATTTGACCCTTTGCCATTCATCAAATAAACAAATGAAAAGATTGCTTTTGCTTTTATTTTTATTTTTATTTTTTTATCACTCTCTTAGTATTTTAGTCTTGCGTGTATTATTACATGATCTTTCCTCCACTTTGATCCTTTATTTTGGTTACCCTACTTGGCTTCTTTTTACATCAATTTGTATATGTTTTACTTGAATCGTGAATATATCAAAAATAATTTATCTTCACAAGATAGAAAAAAATATTGCGCGTATATGATAGAATTTCATGGAAATGGAAAAAGCTTATCAAGTTAAAAAAACAGGAGTATACATTACTATATAGCAAACATTTCAAATCATAAATATGTCCCTTAGTTTTTAGTCTGAAAAACTTATAAAAACAAAAAACTTGTACTTTATCCAGATGTAGAATTAGAAATCAAAGACCCCAGCCATGGATGATGTTGCTCTCAATAGCCATGCTCCTTGACCCTGAGGCTCCATCTGCTGCCATATACTCATGATACCTGAAGGTATATACATCATGAAGATCATGCAAATTAAAGTACCCTTCCCCCTCAATTGGATAAGATCAACTCAATATTTAGGCGAGAAAGAAAAGAAACTTCACAATATTACTACCACATTTTTTTTCGAGATAGGTAATATAATTTATTTATGATCGAGAAATTTCATCATGAGGAATCAAATGTTAATGTTCAAAATTTAGGTATAATAGGTATGCCCGTCTAACTTTCTGCACTTAAATATCAAATATAATTCGTTTAGCGCGTGTCTCATGCTCTAAACGAAGAAGGTGGAGATGTAGGAATACCCTATTTGAAGAACTGGATCAGGTTGATCACAATCCATGTGATTTGATTGAGAATGGTGAACATGAAAGGTGCTACTTCCAGCTTCTGCTGATGCATTACAACTCCATGGAAAAGGAAGACCTCTCAGTCCATCTTGTCCTTCAGACTCCAACTGCAAACATACAAAAAACAAACTATTCAAAAGCAATATTGTTACATAGATCTAATGTTGTTGGAATTCTCCAAAAATATCATCGCATTGTTAATATTTTTGAAAAGTTTCAACAACATAGTACTGTGTTCAAGTTGAATGAGTACCGTTGATAGTCCTAGAGAAACCTTAATCTTCAGCTGCTTGTTTACATCACCAAGATGACGCTCCTGATATATAACATAACAATTATCATGTCAAAGTTGATAATTAAGAATGTTGTTCTTTTTTTTTTCTAGTATCAATTGTTGTTCGTCACCTACCTTATCAGCTTGGAATTCACTAGCTCATTGAAAATGAGAAAGATTTAGCGGATTCAAAATTTGAAAGCTTTGGTTGTCACGGCATTTTAGGAAAGTGATGTCAAATATTCACAGAGTAAAACTATATTTGTGTTATGAAAGTATAAAGTAAGAACAAGAAGAAAGTAGGGAGAAGAAAGAAGAATTCTGAGTTCTCTCGAATAATATTTATTACAAGGAAGGAAAACTCCTTTATCTATAGAGGAAACCTGACTTGCTCCTTAAGTTAGAGTTCCTAAATTTTCTCCAAAAAACTTACGTAATAAACATTCACTGCAACACAAATATATTTATAACAATTTGATATTTCTTAGCAATTTTTAGCACAAGATAAAGTCATGTCTACTTGGTGCAGTTAAGTATTTAGTTAGAAGAGGTTCCATTCTAGGTAAAAGAAAAATTGAGCTTTACCAGTTGTTAATCTAGATGTTACATTTACAGAGTTTCAATCGAGACGTTGATGGTACCGTGACACAATTAAATTCATGTCCAATTACCAAAAAGTATGATATGTCATTGGACCCACCTTCAACTCTTTCAGTGCAACTTATTTGACTCTAGGACCATAGTTATTTAGGTGGTATTTCGTATAGCTAGTTTCAAAGGCTTCCATTTAGCAAATATAATTATTATTTGTTTAATTAAAAGAGGTATTGGATCAAACTTTATCGACCTGAAAATAGGTGTCATCAACTAAATGGAAAAGGTGCTGTCACAACAATATAGTTGGGACTTATGATCAGTCACCATGCATGACACAAAAAGACATCAAAAGGCTCACCAAGTCCTTTATAATGAGTACAAATTGAACTGTACAGCCCTCCTGTAGTGTACTATTCTTTATAACATATTTTCTTAAGATTCAAATCCCTTCCAACTCTTAATTAATCATCCATTTACCTTTTATAACAAATTCATAATTGTGATAGTCAAAAATGACAATTATATCTTACCTTTTTACGAAGCTCCTCCATCTGTTCCGTCATTATCTGTGTCTACACAATGCAGCAACCAATGCATAAGTAGTACCAAAAGTAAAATTTATACCTATCCTACGGACAAAAGTTAAATTTTTCATTCGCACAATTGTTGAAATTCCTTTTTATTTCACACACAAAAAAAAGGTAGATCGAAGTTTGTGGACCTCATAATCTTTTTTTGTGATGTAAAGAAAAGCCTCGTCCAACTAATATCAATTGCGTGAAGCGCGTAATAAAATTGAAAAACAATAGAGTACCTTTCTTTGCCTAGCTTGTGCAAGTGCACCTTCAAGTTGTTTTTCAAGATTTTGCAACTCCTTCACACTTAGTGCCCCAAGATCTTCACCAAGTAAATGCCTTCATATGTATTACCAAACAAATTTTAAAAAATATACAAAAAACTTCACACACACACATATATATATCTCAAAATTATAATATTGTCAATTGACATAATTAACCTTTGAGTTCGTTGAAGGGCTTCGAATTTGGCCTTCAATTTTGAGACTTCTTGGTACCAGCTCTAAATTTACAACAACCAGAAAAACAAATTATGCATGCTAAATAATAACTTAAAGTTAGTAAAACTCTAAAACTGTGAATAATAATAATTAGCCAATTGATTGATTTTTTGGAAACATAATTAACATGTAAAGAAGAGATCAATATTGATAAAAGCTTTTGTAATCCCCCCTCCCCCCGGGCAGTATAGCCCAGATTTTGTATACGTAACTACCTTGTACTGAAGCATATTACTAAGTTAATATAATATCTTTTATTTACCAAAAAAAAACATGTAAAAGAATAAGAAGCTACAAACCTGTGTTTCTCTTTCACCATAATTGTCTTGAGGATTAAGGCAACAACGTTGGTATCTCTCAAGGGTTTTCGTGATTCTGCCAACAAAACAAACACAACATTCAAAGTTTTACTTTTCTTTACAAATCTTGTTCTTATTATTGCAATGAATTAAGTGAGACGTTTAAGAAGAGAGAATATAATTAATTAGACAAATGCTCTACTGATTTAGGAGGATAAATAATTCTTTTTTGTGTGTAAAAACCTCAAAAGACAGATAGAATTACATAAAACATGGAAAGACAACAACATACAATTATGTGTAGAACATGATTTTGCACAAAGGTCATACAAGGGGATTCCTTTTGTGCTTCACAAAAAAATTGAATTTTTGGCGCTCGTAAACTTATTACACTCTCATTTAATTTGCTTGTTTGGCTTTGACTTAACATGAAATTTAAAATAATAAAGAAGATTTTTAACTTTGTGGTCATAAACTAAAAATATACATAATGTACCTAACTGTTCTTTAATTTTGGCTTTTACTTAACATGAAATTTAAAATAATAAAGAAGATTTTTAACTTTATGGTTATAAACTAAAAATATACAGAATGTACCTAACCGTTCTTTAATTTTGGCTTTTACTTAACATGAAATTTAAAATAATAAAGAAGATTTTTAACTTTATGGTTATAAACTAAAAATATACATAATGTACCTAATTGTTCTTTAATTTTGGCTTTTACTTAACATGAAATTTAAAATAATAAAGAAGATTTTTAACTTTATGGTTATAAACTAAAAATATACAGAATGTACCTAACTGTTCTTTAACTTTGTAATTTTAAAGTCATATGAAAAATTAAATTAAAGAGTTACTTAAAAAAGAAAGATTCATTTTTAATTAGATTTAAAAACAATAAAACAAATAAATTGAAACATAGTGAGTACTATGAACAATGCATGTGTATGGAAATGAAGCCCATACCAAGTTTAATTTCCACTATGTTTAAGCTACTCCTATTATGTTTAATGGTTAAGTTTGAGATCGGATAGTTTATAAACATTAACATGATATCAGAGCATAGAAAAAATTTCTAATTTGAATCGTACTATCACCAAATAATAAAAAAAATAATCACACACCTAATCATAAAAAAAGAAGGCTTAATTAACCATTCATTCCATCCCAAATCCAAAAAGAAAAAAAAAAACACAAGAGCAAAGAAACAAACTTCAAAAGAAAAGAAAGTTATATGATATACAATGGGCTAAAAAGGGGTCATGCAGTAAAATTAAAAAGCAATAAAGATAAAAGTCGAAAGAGTGCACAAAGATTAAAATAGCAAAAGTCTTCTCATTTCTATTCATTTGCATCATTGTATGTAATTGTCCACTAGTATAGCAAGATGTTGTCTTTTTCCTTCTTCCAAACTTCCATATTTGGAAAGTGGAAAAAAGACTAAACCAAATAAACGTGGTAAAAGAAATTCATTTTGGCAATTCCTTAAGGATAAGTAGAATATACACAAAACCATTTAGACATTGAATTGAGGACTCTATAGATTTTTTTATTACTCTCTCTATCCCATATTAGTACGGAGAAATTAAAGTGGAAGGGCTCATAACTTTTCCTTCTTCCAACCTTTCCTTTTGATTTCAGGCGTGTAAAGAAAAAAGTGAACAATGAATATGATACGAGTACAATTCAAGAATTCAAAACCACTGATTAATATTTCTTTTTTGTCTATAATAACAAAGATCACATTTCTCCGCACAAAACCCTAATGCAAAACAAAAGTGCTACATGTGGTAGTACAAATCTGATTAAGAAGACAAGAATTTTGTAATTGGCCACTACATCTTTTCTTGTTATTTTCTTGAAAGATAACAAAAAATATGCAAAAGAGAAGTCCTCTTCAACATTATGCTCTTACCCCTAGATGATTTGTATGAGTCAAAAAGTCAGAGATATTACCAAAAACAAAGGAGCAATTTTTCTTTAATACAATCATTCTTCAACAAAACAAGAACAAAGCAATGATGTCAAAAAAAAAGTATATGAAAAAGAAAGTATGTACATATATAACACTAGCAAAGAAAACCTGAAGAGGAAAAAAAAGCATGAACAAAGGGATGAAAATTTTTTTTTGAACCTGCACAGTGTTATAGAAATAAAAGTACTCATTTTCACAGCTACGCACTTGTTCACATTAAAGAACATGAAATGGAAGCAAAATTTCTAATACATATTGAAAAACTCAAGAATCTACTAAGGCTCATCAGTAATAAGTTTCACCAAAATGGGAAGAAAAAAGAGATCTTAATCAGTTCTTGGGGTTTGGGAACTGATAAAGAAAACTCCTTTCTCTTATACATATATGAGAAGTTGCAATCAGATCATATACTTACCTGCAAAACTAATAAATGCCAAAATTCTCATATATGAAAAAATTTCCCTTTTCACAGGCATATGCCAATACTTTTTTGATGTGCAGTGCAGTACAATACCCTCTTTTACACAAAGGATTTGGTAACAAAAGATGAAAATGTATGAGGTTTGGTAGAATTCAGTGAAAGGACCTCAAGATTTAAGGATGAAAAGGTATAAAGAAGACAAAGTTTGGAACTTCATGATGTTTTAGAACCATTGGACTAAGAAGTGCTCCAAGAAACTCCAAAAGCATTAAAGAAAAAGATGAAAGGGAATAGTAGGAACAAAATGGAGAGAAACCCTAGATCTTACACATTTGTCCAAAAGGGTTGGAAGAGGAAGAAGTTTCTAGACCTGGTCAGTCCTTACTCTGATCTTTTTGTATTTGTAGATTAGAAAGCTCAAAAAACCATTGAAACGTGTCAATTTCCCATTGGTAAAACACAAAGCCCCTTCTCATTTCATCAAATTTTGATCAAACATTAAACTGAGAGAAGAAAGAAAACTCAAGAGAGATCCAAATCTGAAAACTCCACTTAACAAACAACATAAGTTGGTGCTTGTGTAAAGTGCTGCAGAAGTCCATACCAATTTAGCAAAGTCTATTTCTTCCCCCCCAAAATAATAAAAATATTTTTTTTAGAGTAATTAGAATTAGAGACTTAAAAACCCACTCTCATACATAAACAAACAACAACTGACCTCACTCTATCTTTGCCTCTGTGTATGTTTATCCTTCTTTATATATACACACACATAATGAACCCCATATGGAAAAAAAAAACCATAAAGTTGTAATCTTTTTGTGATTTAGAAGAACCCCATATCAAGAATCAACTATTAATTAAGAGCCCACACCACAAAGTAGACTTGACATACTTTCCATGTGTGAAAAAAGCTTAGTAATATATATGATGAACGTAACACCATAACATAAAGTTGTAATCTTTTTATGATTTAGAAGAACCCCATAACAAGAATTAGCTATTAAGAGCCCAGACAAAGTAAAAAAGTTAGTATATATATGTGTGTATACCCTGCACTACCAAACTCATAGAGCTTTCCACGACCAGAGAAGATGATGAGAGCAACTTCAGCATCACAAAGAACTGATAGTTCATAAGCTTTCTTCAACAAACCATTCCTCCTCTTAGAAAATGTCACTTGACGGTTGATTTTGTTCTCTATTCTCTTTAGTTCCACTCTCCCTCTCCCCATTTTCTTTTCCTTCCTAGCTAGCCTAATTCTATGAAAGAGATGTTATGTTATGATCAGTAATGAATAGGGAAACAAGGTGGGGTTAGCAATAAAGTAAAACAGTGTACTGCAAAATTTCCCTTCTTCCTTATAAATGTGGAAGCTGAGAGAAAGGCTCAATCTTGGACATCTTCTTGCAAGAAAATGGTAACCTAATAATTCTTCTTTTGCTTCATTCTTTTATATAAAATAAAATAAAATTGCTCTATTGTTTCCTAAAAAAAGTCTTTTCTTGAAGTTGTAAGGAACTTTGTTACCTTCTCTTTTAGGGTAAAGCAACCTGGTCACAAACCAATAGTAATTTATTTCATGACCAGATGATTTAATTAAAAAGAACCACCTTTCAATTTCAAAATGATGATGAAAAAGTGAAGTAAGTGGTCCAAGAAAATTAAGTTCAATGAATTCAAAAGGACCAAGTTTCAGATAGTTTCTGACAATTTGTGTGAAGACATAACAAAGTTTGATAGTAGCATCCAACTAATATTTCGGACCATCTTATTAACTCTTGAGAGACAAAGGCTTACATCAAATATTAATTTGTCAAGGATATTTTTTTTTTTAAAAAAAATGCATGGGCTAATTTAGTAACCATAATTCCTTTTGAGGACTAAATTAATAAGTTATTGACAATCGGATATTTAATTTATTTAGAATTTCATGCAAGTTGCCAAAAGAGTTCCTAATTATCTAAAAATATAAGAAACCTAGCTTGTTCTATTTATTACCTAGTGACAGCAAAGGGTTGTTAATGAAGAACTTGTCTTGTAGTAGGATGTATTTAGGAATTCCTAGGCTATGGTGGTTAGCTAATTACCAATAATTTCCAATCAATTAAGGAATCACAATCAATGGGTATTTGCTCTATCTTTTAAGAGAACTATTTATCATATTGCTGACTTCATTTTTTTGAAAGGTCAATTTAACTAGCATCATTTATAAAATTATCGAGTTTAATTTTTATACACAGATGATAATAAATATTTTTTATACCATCACACTTCACACTGCTAGCAAACATGCGCGGTTTCTTCAAATCACCTAGCATAATGTTATCCATCTACGTTTAAGAGTTTATGAAAGTATATTTATATCCATTTACGTTTGTTCAGTTGAACATGTACATTAGTTGGCAAAATCATACATAAAATAATATTGGATACATAAGTTAAAAATTACTTTTCATTATATTAATTAAACCTTAAATATCCTTAATTAGTAAAATTCCTAACATCATTGCTATATAAGGTTATGCTTCTTTTTTTTTTTTAATAACTCATAAAATCTAAGAAACATTAATTTGTAGAAAGAGAAGTAACATATATAGGTTTAAAATGAAAAAAGAAAAAAAAGTACAAAGATAAGTTAGAGAATATTTTAAAGGTGGGGATGAATAGCCACCATCCATTACTAACAAGGTACAAATTTGAAGAAATATTACAACTACACCAATTAATGAAATTGTTGTACATAGTATATATAGTGACTGACTATTCCCACCCATCACATGTCTAATTAATTAGAGCCAACCAATAGTGAGAAGAACATGTACTAAAAAGAGTCCATGGAATTAATTTTGGTGAGTAAGAGTTTAATTTTGTTAAGGATAAATTACGTAATCATGCAAACATATAGTATGTATTTATATAATATCATTGTAGTTTAAAAAAAATTATAATTTATAGTTATTGTTAGGATTTTGTTGTTATTTTTTCTCACCTCTCTTCTTTCTTCAATTTTTTGTCAAATATATAAATATATCTGTATGTCAGCTGCATATATATACAATTATTTGACAGATAAGTATATTCAATTCGATAGATATACATATACAATTCACCTCTATCCACTCTCTGCCTTCTCTTGCTCGCCTCTCTCCTCCCTCCTCCCTCTAATCTCGCTTGCCAGATATACAAATACATATGTATATTAGTTATATATATATAATTATTTGGCAGACATACATACACATACAATTTGACAAATATACATATACAATTCGCCTCTCTCCACTCTCTGCCCTTTCTCACTTGTCTCTCTCTCCGCTCTCAATCTCGCTCGCCTTTCTCCTATAATATATTGCTACAAATCATAATTGTAGCAAATTATAGCTATTTTATCTTATTATTTTTCAAGTGTTTGCTCTTTTTCCCCTCCACCTATTGCCTTTAAAAAATTGGTTGATTTCTTAGATTCCTTCATATGGTATCATAATCAATCTTTAGTAAATTCATTTTTTATAATCATAAATCATTTTTAAGACCTATATTTAGAATTTATCTGCAAATCGGCTAATAAAATACTCATTTAAAATAAAAGAATCAAATAATAAACGTGTATTATGTTGATTAAATTTAAGCCATAATTAACATCAGGCCGTTACAGTAGTACTGTACTATTGATGAGTTGTTCTTTCGTCCCACGAACAGACAAAATGGCAAGTCTTTTCCCTTCTTACCAGGCTTTCATGATGTTTGTTTCTTCTTCTTTTTTTCTGAAAAATTAAGAAACAAAAGAAATGAACCAAATCTAACACTTTGGTGTCCATCACTTCAAATGGTTACGAGTTTCAATTTAAAATCCACGTAATTATAAATATTTATTTATAAAAAAAAATAAAGACGCATGATTTATTAATGCAGTCGTCTTAAATATTTTGATATATTATTTATAAATTATGATTTGCTATAAGATTGTCATAAGAGTCACCCTAGAGAAGTAGCGATAAATGATAATTGTCATAAATTTTGAAATATTTATGATTATTATAATAACTATCAACAAAAAAGAAAACAAAACTGCACATAGAAATAAAATTCTAACTTTAAATCAATTTGATTCTAAATCATGTCCAAATGGGCACTTGCACTACCTAGGGTATATTTGGTATGAGGGAACTTTTTTCAATTTTCTCATATTTGATTAGTTTAAATTAATTAAAAAAATGTTTCAAATTAATTTATTTTCCTCAAATTTAAGAAAATGACTTCATTCTAAAAACTAACAAAAATATTTTTCAAAACTCTCCTCCTAACTCAAATTATAATATTTTTTCTTATCTCACTCCTACCATGACCCCTCTCCCCCCCCTCCCCGACCCTCCTCTCCACCCCCAAATAAATTAAATTCAAAAAGAATAAATAAAATTAAAATGTATTTTTGAAAAGTATTTCGCATCTTTTTTTAAAAAAATTATCTCATTCCTACTGCAAACCCACCTACACTTCCCAAAAAATTAAAACTTTTATTTTTGTGAAAAATATTTAAAATTTAAAATTTTATCACCTTACTCCTAGCCCAATCACCACACACAAAAAAAAAAGAATAATTATTTTTAAAAATATGTTAAATTTTAAATTTATATTCTCATTCACTAACCAAATAATAAAAAAATATTTTTTGAAAAAATATGTTTCAACTCGTCAATCAAAAATGAAAAAAAAAATTAGAAGCCAACTTCTTTTTGTGAAAAGTATCAAATACATTCTTAATCAATTGTTTTAACTCAGTACTTTTATCTTTAAATTTATTTTTTATTTTAAAAAAAAAAAGACTACAAATTGAGAGAAGACATGAGGCATAGGTTTGGCATGAATCTTCGGACAAACATAATAGAGGGAAGAATCATGAGATATTATACATTACAATAATGTTTCTATGACACTGCATCTAAATATTATTTCTGATTTTGCTTCTTTTTATCACCACCCAATTTTTAGACGCCTCTTCCTATTTTGGCAACTTTAATTTAACCCCTTTCTTTTCTCTGTCCCACCAAATTCATTCTGGTTTTTGTGGAGGCTATGAAAGGATGATCGTTACCTATATTTCCTACTAAAAATAATGGAGCTACCAGTATCATGTTATTGAAGGTGCTCCGGTCAATCAAAGATTTTAAGTTGGAATTCTTAGAATATCGTTATTCTCTTAATAAATCTAATAAATCTCATGTAACATAAATTTTAATCAACTAAAACTCCAAACAGATATGGAACATTAACGAATAAAATGTTGGAAGAGGATTGGTATTAATATTTAGGAGGGAGGCTTTTTAGGC
>DF363239.1:0-17679 GCA_000787875.1 Solanum virginianum
CTTCCTGCTTTACATATTCGGTACGTCTTTCGTACTGACCCCCATTTCTTTCGGGGGCTGTGTTTAATGCCCGCAGGTCCTGATGTACAGGCTAGAGGACCTCCAGCTTAGGACCTCCACTCCGGTTTGACGAGCTCCCCTACTTTGGAGCTACTTTTGGAATATTATGTTACTACTTTGATACTTCAGATTCTATTTATTTTGGGTATGACGGGTGCCCTGTCCCATCATTTGATTCTATGTATTTGTATTAGAGGTCTGTGGACACATGGTGAGTGTGGGTCTTATCTGTTAGTTTCCAGTATCTTGTATATATATGTTCGATATGTGACACCTAGCCACCTGTCTGAGCATTTTGACTCTGTACTATGTTTATTAGGTGGTAGGACCACAACAGTGACCTTGTCGGCCCGCATGTTTATATATTCATGATTGTATTCTGTCTATTGGTTCGCTATACTTTTCTATTTTAGGTGGCTGGTCAACAAAACAGGTAAAACTCTACCGAAACTTTCATAAAATGAATAGTAACTTTTGTTGGAATCTGATTTGGTCATGTTATCTTGGTGCCCCTATCGGGTACCAGTCACGGCCCATAGGTTGGGTCATGACAGATACACTTAGGGTTGTGTCTTAGAGCTTAAGGGTAGTTGGGATGACCACCTTTGATTGATTGAATTTGCCTAAAACAATAGTTATCATTCTAGCATCGGTATGACTCCTTTTGAGGCTCTTTATGAGAGGTGTTGTAGATCACCAATTAGTTGGTTTGAGGTTAGTGAGATAGCTTTTTTGAGACCAGATCAGGTTGTGGAGGCTCTTGAGAAGGTTAGAATGATTAGAGAAAGATTGAAGGCAGCCCAAAGTCGCCAAAAGTCGTATGCCGATATGAGAAGAAGGGATCTTGAATTCCAAGTTGGTAATTGGGTTTATTTGAAGGTGTCACCAATGAAGGGTGTGGTTTATTTTGGTAAGAAGGGAAAGTTGAGCCTATGATATATAGGTCCTTATAGGGTGATAAAAAGGGTTGGCAAGGTAGCTTATTAGTGGGAGTTGCCTAGTGAAATAGATTTGGTTCATCCGGTCTTTCATGTATCCATGTTGAGAAAATGTGTGGGTGATCTGAATGCATTTGTGGCTCATAATTTTATGGGTGTTGTTGAGGACAATTTGACCTATGAAAAGGTTCCAGTTCAGATCTTGGATAGGCAAGTAAAAAGGTTGAGAAACAAAGAAGTGGCTTCCGTTAAGGTCCTTTGAAGGAATCAACAAGTTGAGAATGCAACATGGGAGGCCGAAGCAGACATGTAAAAGTGATATCCTTACCTTTTCCACTCCACTCAAGCCTAAGGTATTGACCTAAATCCTTTTTATGATCTAAAGGCTTAAGTTCAGCCCTCATGTCATTATATATGTTCATATTTAAATTGACAAGTTCATGATGATTTTTCACTTATGATAAGATGTTTGAAATGATGTGTAAATGCATTGTTACATCTCTATGTGGGCTGATATTTGTGTGTCTCATATACATTTCTTTGACATTTAGGGATGAATGTTCCCAAGGGGGAGATATTGAAATGATTCCAAAAAGTGCCAGAAAATGTGCCTCAAAAGTGCCTAGAATTGTAAATTCCATATATCTCAAAATCCATGCGTGGTATCAAAAATTTGACGTCATATTCTTGTTCAGGGGTTCAAAATTAGGGTGAGAAGGGTCTAACCCCAATTTAAGAGTAAAAGATTAGCAATTATGATTTTCCAAGTCGCAAATTGAAGTGAGCTTACCATGCTCCTGGCGCGACGCGCCACGGGCGCGCAGATGAAAAACTAGTTTCGCGTCATGTCCGTGATGAGAACAGGTAAATTTTTTCTGTCTAGTTTTATTTTCTGCAGTCCAACACTTATAAGTCATGGGCCTAAGTGTCCCCAAATGTGAAAATACCTATACTTAGCCATTTTCACCCCCATATCATTCTAAACATTCCCCAATACTCATTCAAACACTTAGCCAATATTTCACTCCTAAATTCAAGTCTCAAACCATCAATCCGATTTCAAGGTTCTTCTTCACGCTTTATGTCTCCATCTCCAATCTTCACTAACTTATCTCCAAAGCTAAGGTATGTGGGTTTCTTTCATGGGTTCTTTTCATCCATGATACGCAAGCTTCCTTTTACCTAAATTTGCATGATTTAAAGTTGATTTACTCATGGGTCTTATTATTATGAAAATCACTGCACACTATGTTAAAGATTCATGAAATTGTGATGATTTTACCATGTTTTGAGCTATGAATTTAAGATATATTGTAAGATTTACTGAAGGGTATTAATGTATATTGCTTGAGGGTGTTATCAAGTATCTATTAAAGGTTTTACATTGAATTTTCTAGAATGATTTCACTCTTGAAATGCATGGTTTTATACTAGCACTATACACCCTCTAAGTGTTTGATAAAATGTCCGATTATAGGTTTTTGAGGAATTGATGGTCCAATGCATGTTTTTTGAGTTGAATGACTAGATGATGGTGAATATCTACATGGAATTCTCTATATAAGTGTTGATGAGTTAACCAAGCCTTGCTCGAGGGGTTGTAGGCCCGGGTAACCATTTTGAGGGGTTGGTACCTCATTAGCCATATCAAGGGATTTGTACCTTGGTCCCTAGATCGGGGGATAGTAGGCCTAGGTAACCCTATTGGGGGGTTGGTACCTCATTAAGCATATCGAGTGGTTTGTACCTTGGTCCCTAGCTCTGGGGGTCGTAGGCCCGGGTAACCATTTTAAAGTGTTGGTACCTTATTAACCATATTGAGGGGTTTATACCTCATTCGCCTCTTTTAAGAGGTGGTAGGCCTTGGATTGCACTAATGATGGTCACTTGCTACCCATGTATTATATTCTATATTAGCATGACTTAACTTCAAGCATCATTTGTGCATGTCATCTTGCTATTATGCTATCTATTGAGTACTATTATGCATTTTGGTTATATGTGTATCTATTGTTGCATTGCATCGTATATACTTAGTACATTCAAACGTACTAATGCATACTCTATGCCTAAATGATGTCACCATATAGGAATCGAAGCCCCACTTGAGTATCCTCATCCATTGGCTAGTTCGTGGATGTTACTTATGATCTCTTGAGTATGTACTACGACTTTCTCTCTTTGATTATGTATTGACTATGAGGGTGAGCCCGGTTGCTTTCTCTTGACCCCCGCTATTTTTATGTATTAGAGGTGTTGTTGGACATGATATGTATCTATGCTATGAGCCTTGACTCTATTGACTCTTGTTGTTTATGTATGGAAGTTCCCCTTAGTTGCTTTTTCCCTTGTTCCTAATGTTTTATTGATACTTTATTGCTTTCGTGACCAAAGATGTGTAATGATATATTAAGAGGCTTTCTTGGGATCCCTTCGGGTTTTTCATATGCCATGTCATGTCTAGGCCCTAGGCTTGGGTTATGATACAAAGTATGGCTCATTCGGTATCTTGTATACCCAAATTCAAAAATCAATGTTTTCACCAAGTCTGGCCATCATTCCACGATCACAAAATACAACCCTTGGGACCACTTACGGCCAGTAGAGCCTATGTGTCATTTGGTATCTCATATACCCAAATTCAAAAATAAATTTTTTCACCAAGTCCGGCCATCATTCCACGATCACAAAATGGGGACAACTTACGGCTAGTAGAGCCTTTGGTCAAACCCACTGATACTTGGAAAATTTCCAAATTTTAGTTCTTAGTCACTTTTACACCTTCCAAAATGTGGAGTCTTATATTTTCTCTCCCTTGGGAACATTCATCTCCGAATGTGTTAAATGTAGGTTCTACGGAAAAGAATGCATGTATCATATGCAAAAACACAACATGTACATCATAAAAAATTTTAAGCCATGCTTGAAATAACATTTACAATGTGATCACGCTCAAGCAATACCTCTCACTTTGAGGATAAAGTGATCGTTGTCTAAACCATAGGTTAGGGTCGAATCCCAAGGGAATATGGAGTATTGCTGGATTAATTCACCAACACTCATTTCAAACATCAATTAACTCTATACTTAATTAAAGGGGAATTTGAAATGATTTATAAGAAACTAAACTATATTAATAAAGCGAAGAGATAATCAAATTGGAGAGCAACTTGGAAAATTGTGTTCCCCATGATTCACCAACTCAAACAGCCCCGATAACACAACCTAAATTGGGACATTGCATGTAGGATGGTAACTTAGGTTCTTCCAACCCTTGGGAAAAGGTTAAGGTCGAATTTTACTATGGCGCTTGATCGGCTACCATTGAAACGCCCCAAATTGTGCTTCGAAAATGCCTATAATCATAATTTTCATATAACTCAAAATTCGTGTGTGATATCAAAAATCTGACTTCATATTTTTGATCAGGGTGCAAAATTAAGTGGTCAATAAAGATAATCTAGATTTTAGAGGACCCATAGTAAAAAAATAAATTTTACTAATTTACGATTTCTAGAAAGCATCCGTGCCCTGATCGCGTGCGTAATAGGCATAGATCAGTGTTAAGCTTGAAAACACACATACTTAGCCATTTTTTTTAACTCTATATCACTCAAAACCCTCACAAAAACCTCTCCAAGACTTAACCAAATATCTCATTAAAATTTCAAGGATTTCAAGCTTAACTTTGGAACTGGAGAATGTACTTCAAGCTCTAAGTTTCCTTCAAGCTCTGAGTTTCCTTCAAGCTCATCTCATGAAAATCCAAGTTTGAGGTATATGGGTTTCATCCATTAGGTCCTTTCACCAATGGTGCCCAATCTTCATTTTTATGAAAACTGTATATTTTCATGTTGTACCATCTATGGGTATCTCTAATTATGGTTTATGAATATAAATTATGTTCGGATTTTATGGAATGTTGATTGATTATGTATATCTATTTATTTCAAGCTTATACCATGAATTGGTTGTCTATTGAGACTATGCATGTTTTGAGCTATGAAATTATAATCTATTATGAGATTTTATGATGGATTTCAAGGTACCCTAAAGAGGGTTTTACTATAAGTTGGTGGGTCGATTTTGCATTGAGTTTTCTCATATTATTCTTCTCTTGAATTGCATGATATTGAACAAGCATTAGGAACCAAACAAGTGTTTGATAAAATTTCATGACAAGGATTCTCAAGTTATTTATGATCTATTACATTATTTGTAAGTCAAGTGACATTATGATTATTAAGGGCTTGCATATATGTATTGAATTCATGAAAGTATCTATGATGTTGCATGTAGACAAGATATTGTTAGGGGCTGACATGCCTCAATCACCTTGTTGGGGGGGTGACATGCCTCAATCACCTTGTTAAGGGGGTTACATGACTCAATCACCTTGTTAGGGGGTGACATGCCCAATCACCTTATTGGGAGGGGGTGACATACCCCAATCACTTTGTTGAGGGGGTGATATGCCTCAATCACCTTATTGAAGGGGTTACATGCCTCAATCACCTTGTTGGTGGGTGACATGCCCAATCACCTTGTTGGGGGGTGACATGCCAAATCACCTTGTTGGGGGTGGTGGTGACATGCCCCAATCACCTTGTTGAGGAGATGACATGCCTCAATCACCTTACAAGGGGGTGACATGCCTTGGATTCCAAGGGGTAGTTCAGTTGGTGTATGTTGGTTATGGTCTATTCCCGCATATATAATATATATTATGCAAGTTGTATTATTTACAAACATATTTTACTTTAAGCATTGATCATGCATGTCATATTGATATTATACTTATCCATTGCTTATGATTATACATTTTGACTACATTGGCTTATATTCTTGTTGCATTGCATCCTACATACTTAGTACATTCAATCATAATAATGCTTAAGCTATGTCTACATGATATTACCATGTAGGGACTGGAGCACCTTTTGATCATCCTCCACGTGGCTAGTTCGGTGCTTTGGAAATAAGCTTTGGTGAGTCCTCAACTCCAAGGATGCTATCATTATTACTCTTGCTATTTTGAGACTTCTCTATGGTGAACAATTGTTACTATAAGGGTGAGCTCGAAAGTGTCTTGGCCCCCGCTTTATTTTATGTTAGAGGTGTTGTTGGATATTATGATGCACTTAAGCATGAGCTTGTACTCTCTTATGCTTTTATGATTATCAAAGACTTCCCTTAGTTCCGCTTCCCCTTTAATTATATATCTTGTTGTTATTTATTTTGCCTCCGTGACAAAGGATGTGCGAATGATATGTTAAGAGGCTTGTTTGGGGTCCCCTCAGGTTCCCCATTCACCTTGTCACATCTAGGCCCTATGCTTGGATCGTGACAAACTTTCTATCAGAGCACTAGGTTGTAAGTAGTCCTACGATTCTAACACACCACGTCGATTAGAGTCTTATTCATGGTTATGAAGCACGCCACAACTATAAATGGGAGGCTATGAGACATTTTAGGAAATGTTTCACTTCTTTATGGTCTATATAATGCTTTAGATGTAAGTGTAAGGCTTTTCCCCTATCGAATGCTCTTTGATCTTTTAGATCATGCCAATTCCAATAGGGCGATTAAGGAGAGCCCATACACCCTAGGAGCAACCGACCTCTCCCGCTCCTCAAGCTGGAGGGGGAGCCCAAGATGAATTCTGGGATGCTATTATAATGTTGGCTTGTGCTATGACCAACCAAATTTTCCAAGGGGGCCAAGTCCCTCATGCTCCCACTCTGGCTTCTAAGGTGAAGGATTTCACTAGAATGAACCCACCAGAGTTCCATAGATCCAAACCTAAAGAGGATCCCCAAGAGTTCATCAATGAGGTGTACAAAGTACTATCTATCATGGGGGTTAATTTAGAGGAGAAAGTCGGCCTATCAACTCAAAGGTGTGGCCCAATTTTTGTTCACCAAATGAAAATTAGAGAGGAGAGATGATGTTGTTGTTCCTTGGGAGGAGTTCAAAGCAACATTCCTCAACCGGTTCTTTCCTATCAATCTAAGGAAAGCTAAAATGATGGAGTTTAAAAGATTTATTAGAGAAGGGTTTCATAAATCCTAGCAAGACACCTCGGGGTACACCGATATTATTATTAAGGAAGAAAAATGGGTCACTCAGAATGTGCATTGACTACTAGCAACTCAATAAGGTCACCGTGAAGAACAAGTATCCCTTTAAGATAGATTATCTATTTGATCAACTGCAAGGGGCTACTAACTTCTCAAAGATTTCCTTCTATTCGGGTACCATCAATTGAGGGTAATAGAGTCTGATATTCTCAAGATGGCCATCCGAACAAGATATAGACATTATGAGTTTGTGGTAATGTCCTTTGGCTTAACTAATGCTCCGGCAATATTTATGGACTTTATGAATAGGGTGTTTAAACCCTACCTCGACATGTTTTTTGTGGTATCCATTGACTATATTTTTATTTATTCCAGAGTGAAAGAACATGTGAAACATTTGAGGTTAGTGTTACACACATTGAGGGAAGAAAGGTTTTTTTCAAAATTTGACAAATATGAGTGATGTGTTGTCAAAATACAGATCTTTTGATGCTTAAAACATGAAATTTTGTGTGTTATCAAAGTGATGTTAGTAGGCTTCATCTGCTTTTCTATTTTTCTTTTACGACTATAGGATCTGGCATGATTTTGGGCAAAATGTTGCATATGCTGAATTTTTTATGAATGTCACGACCCAAGCTTAGGGCCTAGATACAACATGGTGAATGGGGAACCCGAAGGAATCCTAAACAAGTCTCTTGACTTATCATTACATATCATTGGTCACGGAAGCATATAAAAGACATTAAAGAACAAGAATAGGGCAAAGAGACTAAGGGAAAAGCTTGTATCACATCATATTCAAGAGACAAAGAGTCAAAGCTCATATCATAGATACACAATATGTCCAACAAATACCTCTACTACATAGATAAGAGCGGGGGCTAAGATAAAGCAATTAGCTCACCCTCATAGTCAAAATGGACCATAAAGAAGAGTGTTTCAATATATAATAAGAGAAACATAGACTAAGGTCCCCGAAGTAGAGGACTCACCAACGAGCTTGAGTAATACAAACTAGCCATGTGAAGAAGGAGGATGACTAACTTGGGCTCTAGTTACTAAATGGTGATATCATATAGGCAATAGTATGCGCTAGTATATTTGAATGTACTAAGTATATAGGATGCAATGCAACAAGAGATAGGCATCATAATGAAAATGCATAATAATAGACAATAGTTAATAGACAACATAAAACAATATGGCATGTATGATTAATGCTCAAGTAAAACATGCTTAAGTAACTCATACTCATATAGGATATCATATGTGTAGAAGAGACCAAGCTAGATTTTCAACGTACAAATCTCTCGGTAGGTTGATGATGATATCACCTATCACCTTGGTGTGTGAGGTACAAACTGCTCATCTAGGTTAGTGGTAATCTCAACTACCACCCTAGTGCTTCAGATACTAACCCCTCAACTAGGTTAGTCGGGCTCTTAGTCTCCCCATATCGGGCCTAGTCTAATCCAACACTTTATATAGAATATATCATATGTACAAGCTCATTTCATCATCATATAGTCATTTATATCATATCTCAAGCTTTGGACCTTCAATTCTTCAAGAAACCATAACCGGACATTTCATCAAACACTTGGTAGGTGTGTAATACTAGTATAAAACCATCCAATATAGAGGTGAAATCATGCAAGTAAACCCATTGTAAAACCATCTATCAAGACCTTAAACACCCTTATGCAATATACATTGAAAACGCTCATAAATCTTATAGTAGATCTAAGATTTATAGCTCAAAATATAGCAAAATAGTCACAACTTTCAATAGCTTTAACATAGTTCATAGACATGTTCATACTAGTAAACCAATTTGTAAAATCAACTTTAAATCATACAAATTGAGTAAAAAGGAGGTTAGGGTACCATGAGTTGAAGGACCCAATGGCTAAAACCCACATATCTTAGCTTTGGAGAAGCTCTTGATGAAGATTGAAAATGAGGACTTGAAGCTTCAAGGAAATCCTTAGATCCGGAAGAGGTTTTGAGACTTGAATTTAGGAGTGAAAAATATGTCTAAGCATTTGAGTGAGTATTGGGGGATGTTTAGGGTGATATGACGGTGAAATATGGTTTTTAGGTAGAAAACACGTTTGGGAACACTTACGCTGATAAAGATCAAACAAGAAAGAAAGGAAAAAGGGAACAAAGATAGAAGGATATGTGGATTAAATTCAAACTATTGAAATTATTGGCAACAAGGGACTAAAACCCTCACCTCCCAATTGATTTCAACAACTCAAATAAAATCCTAGAAGGAAAAACTGAAGGAAACTAAGAACCACATGGCAACAAGGGACTAAAACTCTCACCTCCCAATTGATTTCAATATCCCAAATAAAACCCGGATATGTGGATTAAATTCAAACTACTGAAATTATAGGCAATAAGGGACTAAAACCTTCACTTCCTAATTGATTTCAATAACTTAAATCAAACCCTAGAAAGAAAAATTGAAGGAAACTAAGAACCACAAATGGGCAACCTTCAATTAACCAAGCAAACAAGTCAACTGACAATTCTAAGAGTTCACCCTAATTACTCACTAATTACTCACTAAGAAGATACTACAGTTTGTGAATTTAAGATTCAGCATTCAACATAGTCTAAGTCTTCCAAATTATAAAATAAGGCTATTTATACTAAGTAAATGAAAGAAGACATTTTCTTTATAATTTTACCCTTAATGAGTAAGGGCCTTGTTTGGTTGCCTTCTTTTCAAATCCTTGAATTCAAGTAGTAGCAATTTGCATATATGACCTCTTTCCTTCCATCTTCTCCCCTTGATAGACCTTCCACAAAATGTAAGCCTTTCTGTGGTGACCCTCAAGCTCCTCTAATGCTTCCTTATTCTTGAACATTGCTTGTAGATCTTGGAGATCTTTTGCTTGACTCCTTATGAATGGTCTTGAGGGGTACATGCCACTCATGTTGGTATCATCTCTACTTTGCATGTTATCATCCTCCCCTTCTTGAAAATGATTCGTCCTTGAATCTAAAGATTCACCTATAACACAAGGAGATAAATCAATAACATTGAAAATATTATGAACATTATACTCACTTAACAAGTCAATCATGTAGTCATTGTCATTGATTCTCCTGAGTACTTTGAAACATCCATCTCCTCTTGGGATTAGCTTTTCTTTTCGAATATGTGAAAACCTCTCTATCCATACCCAATCATTTGGGTTGAAGAACACTTCCTTTCTCCCTCAATTCTTTGGAATAGCCAACTTAGAATTGTTCTTTTCAATGGCCTGTTTAATGTTGGCATGAATGCTCAGCATCTCCTTTTCCCTTTGCTTGGTATCTAGGCTCAAAACAATATTACTAGATAATGGAGTCATGGTAAGTGGAAACAAAGGTTTCAAGCCATAAAATGCCTTAAATGGTGACATTCCAATAAAAGAGTTGAAAGACCAATTGTATGCAAATTCAATCAGGGGTAAATGGTCTTCCCAAATAGTTGGGGTTCATCTAATTATTCACCAAAGCACACTTCCAAGGCTCCTATTGACTACTTCAATTTCTCAATCAATTTGAAGGTGACAAGAAGTAGCAAACATAAGTTTGGTACCAAGTGTACCCCATAGACTCTTCCAAAATTGACTTAGTAATTTGGAATCTCTATCACTAACAATGGTTTGAGGGATTCCATGTAACTTAAGAGCATTGATGACAAATAAATATGCTACATGGGATGAATCATCATATTTATGGCATGGAATAAAATAACTCATGTTAGAAAATCTATCCACTACGACAATTATGCTATCATGTCCTATTTTAGTCCTAGGAAGACCCAATATAAAATCCATAGAGATATCCATCCATGGGGCACTAGGAATAAGGAGAGAGGTATACTTACCTTAGGGCTGAGTCATGGATTTGGCATGCTTACAATTGAGACATTGTCCACAAATTCGCTTCACATCATGCTTCATCGTGGGCCATAAGAATTGCTCCTTTAGAATGTCAAGTGTTTTGGGTAACCCTAAGTGTCCCATCAAAACCACCACTATGAGCCTTTTTGACAGGTAGCTCTCTCTATGAGCTCATAGGAACACATGCTCATCCATCTTTGAATGAAAATCCATCAACCAATTGAAATCTATCAACCCACTTCTCTTAGGTAAGATTATCAAAAATAGCTTTGAAGTCGGAATCCCTAGGATAGAATTCCTTTATGCTTTCAAATCCGCTCATAAATCTTATAGTAGATCTAAGATTTATAGCTCAAAATATAGCAAAATAGTCACAACTTTAGCCAAGATAGTCAGTAACATAAACCTTCTTGATAGGTCATCCGCTACTAAATTTTTCCTTGCCTTGTTTGTCATAGTCTTGCAAAAGAGAAGAAACAATACTAGGCAAAGCTCTAGTATTTTGGTTAGCATGCAATAAAAGATAGGTGTTGACACGACATACTAGAGTGTCCTTCATCCACACCCCTTAAACACTTGCTTGGCAATGCTATCATGCACATATTCTCCTTATTTTTAGCCAAGGAACCTCCTTCCATAAGAACAACAATGGAACTTTCACCATCAATGATTAAAGAACACACTTTATCTTAAATTTAGCACCTAACATGAAATAGGTTCTCCCTTTGATCAAGTTCTTCTTTGGAAAGGGCTTCCTTAATTCTTCTCACAACACATTAAAGATTGGAATTCACCTTCAAGTCTATATCATTATCAAGCAAAGATTTTCCTTTCTCTATGAAGCAAGAAAAATTTACACTCTCATCCGACCTTTCTCCTTTGTTTCTCATCCTATCTCCTCTATATCCCATCCTATCTCCTCTATTCCCTACTCTATCTTCTCTATTCCAATAATCTCAACCGCCCATGCCATGATCCCACCCCAAATCTAGAAGTCGGACTCCTTCCCTTTGTATTCCATAGGTATTCCTACCCCATGCTCCCAAAACTCATCATTGTTGAGATCTCCATCCATTTTATCATAGAGGGGATTTTTCCATTGGTAGGCTTGGTAGGGAATTTTTGGTACATTTGGTGGAGGTAATGTATCTTGTCTTGGATGGTTTGGATTGTAGTTCATTTGAAATTGGGGTTTTGGTAGCTTCGGGTTCGTCTTTGTGGAGGAAAACATAGATTATGGGCTTGTCCCGGGGTAATGGTGGTGGAATGCATCAATACCCTCCTTATCTCCCCATTTTCAGGTTGAATTGGTTTCCCTCAATTCACATTCTCCACTTGTACCAACCTTTCCTCCAAACCTCCCATCCTTCCACTCATTTCCGCTATTTGTTTAGAAAAGTAAGCAAGAGTTTCCATGATGTTCTTTGAACCTTCCCCAATTAGACTTGTATTATACATGATAACTAAAATACTCAACAAATAAGATTAGTAACAGAAGCCTCACATCACTCATATGTAACTCTCAACGCACCTTCTATGGCGTCATCTCAAAATTGATAGTGAACTAGCTCAACTCAATCAATTCAAGGTCACCTCTCCTTTGTGCTGGAGTGGATTCTTATGAAACTTGAAAGAAGGACAACTCAAACAAAGCTTAGGAACATGAATAAAAGAAGAAAAACCAGAAGAAAGAGGCACAAGAAATATCGAACTACAAAAAAAAACTAACAAAAGTAGAAGAGATTACTTGTTGTTACCTAATTTGAAGAATCAAAGAGATGATTTACTTTTTAGAAATGATTTAACAAGTAATTAAAGATGTTAATTAGTTGTTAAATAGTTGAGGAATGAAAGAAAGATGAGTGACAAAGAAGAAGAATTGAGTTCAGACACTTAAAAAAAGTTTGAAGTCTTAAGGTGTTCATGACTTGAAAGGTGTTTAATTTGATGATTTGATAATTTAAACTAGTTAACAAGTAGTTAAATATGTCAATTACTTCCTAAATTACTAGAGAATCAAACCACAAAAAATTTAAAAAAAGAATCACGTTGTTTGGACACTTAAAAAAAGTTTATGCCAAAATAAATCCCATACTTAGAAAAATTTAGGCAAATGAAAAACCTGCAGAGTTTTACTCTCTAAAACTGGGCTCCACACACCACGTGGTGCGTTTGGTATGAGGGACGCTGCTGACTCACTGCTGGATTCTAAGTTGACGCTGACTGGCACTGAGTTGGTGCTGACGTAGAAAATATTTTTTTTTGAAAAAAAAATTAAAAAAAACTTTTTCTCTGATTTTTTTTTAAAAAATCCACTAAGGGCCAACCAACACCTTGACCAACTTTGAGTTGAAAAAAAGGATCAAATTTACCGTTTGTTCTTCTTTTTCTTCAAGAGTACTTGAATATCTTAAAAAACACCTAAAACACCAAGAACACACACTAAATCCCAACACTCTCAAATCACTTCCACTTCCACAATGGCAACATCAAGAACACACACTAAAAACCCTTCAATGGCAACTTCACTTCCACAACTCTAAATTGAATAAAATTTGAGATTTAGCCTTAAAAAACTGTCACGACCCATGCCGTGGTCCGTGACTAGTGCTCGGATAGGCACCCAAACACAATCACAAAATTGAATATCAAATAGGTGGCTTATACCAACACATTTATCAAACTCATCCTCAAATTCCAACAAGCATATATAAAATTATTTTTGGAATTTTCTTTTGGACAGATCGCTAATACTTCCCAGATTATTCAAAAATGACCTGCATATCAAAAGATTCCAACAGAGTCCAAACAGAATCAACAGAATATCATATGTGCATAGATGGGCCGACAAGGCCGCTATGACGGGTAAAACCGCCTATCAAACATATCATGCAGGTCTAATCAGATGGACTGGGCACGACCCACACACGTACGTATCCACAGACCTCTAAATAAACTAAAAGAATCATAGGATGGGATAGGGCCCCGTCGTACCCCTGAACGGATATATAAATATAATGCAACAAACGAAAGTACACATGTATACCAAAAGTGGGCTCCGGAGTAGGGGAGCACTTCAAACAGCAGAAGGAAGTCCTAAGATGATGGGTCACCAAACTGTACGTCAGTACTTGCGGGCATGAAGCGTAGCCCTCGAAGAAAGGGGGTGTATTTGGATTGTAGTTGTCCTAAGATGATGGGTCACCAAACTGTACGTCAGTACTTGCGGGCATGAAGCGTAGCCCTCGAAGAAAGGGGGTGTATACGAAATACGTACCGAGTATGTAAAGCAGAATGTTCATAGTATAAATCTGAGTAACAATTCCAACAAAAATATGAAAGTCAAATACATATCCAAAACATCGAAATATTTATTTTCAAAATACCAAATGATGCCTAACGCACCGGAACGATGACGACCTCCAAACTTGCACCATACCACAGTATAACACCAGAATGTTCAAATCTCCAGACTAAATCTCCGTCACATATCACAAACATATCAGAAAGCCCAATCACCACATAACACCATCTAAGCGGAGCCTGGCCCTTGGGGGAAGCTGACTCGCCGAATCCAGTAAACTTTAAAATATATATATATATATATATATATATATCTCTCTCAAAGTTACCAAAATCGCATAAATGGGCGTCGCGGGACCCATGGCCGGTGGGAAGCCGAACTGGCCCAACTTACGGAGAACATATTCATCCTAGATCATACCAACTTCTATGAGACATTTCAAAATCATTTTCAAGGCAATCCGAGCTTTTTATCAAAAGTTTCGAATGTTTATAGTTTAAAAATCAACAAGAAATAAATTTTTTCAAAATTACTCAAATTTAACATATTTTTGCAACTTACAAAGTTCAAAAACATCGGAGTCAAGATTATGACAAAATATCATAAGAATGCCAAGGAACAAATACAGATCATACACAAGCTCAGATTGCGAGAGTAGAGTTCCCTCGAGACTCGTATCATAGCCTATTTTTATCTAAGACATGCCAAAAGGAAATGTTACTTTACATACCGCAAACACTCTCCCAAAATAATCCAAGTACAAGCCAAATCCAACCTACGCTTCGAGATGCCCAAAATCTACAAACCAGCCATAGCAATGCCAAATAATTAGCTAAAGATTTATTGGGCATTAAATTCCAACTTTGCCCTTAATTCTACAAAAATGTGGGCAGCATCTCCCCTTAAAATAAGCTATCATGAGAATCTATCTTGGCTCAAATTAATTATCAACAATAACAACAACAACCCAACAACATCAATAATCAATTTAAATGGCAATATAACAATAGTAGTTCTATTTTTTATCATTTAACAACATCCATAAATTCGATTCAACAGCTTACCTTTAAGTCAATACTAATGCTTATACACTCAAATATTAACCCGAAACTATACCATCAATATTTAAGGCCATTCCTACAATGTTATTCTCATTCTTATCCAAAGTTCATTAAATATGCAATAACCTTTAAATCGGTCCGTAACAATTTCAACAACACTTCAATTCACCAAAATCTATTCAAATATACCATCATAATTATATACTGAATCCAACGACACCAAAATCACTTAATTCGGGTGCAGGGGTAAAATGGTCCAAAAATTTTATCACCGAAAAATGTCATCTGAATCTGAAATTTTTTATATGAAAATGCTCCCAAGTAACAAGGACTTTAGTAGTTATAACCATTTTGAAAATTAAGCTAATATGAGGAAGAAATCGCAAATTAAAATTTTTGAAACATAATAAAATGTAGCAAGAAATCAGCTATTTTTACCTCAAACAACACACCAAAATCAATTTCTGAAGCTCCCATGTTGTTCTCCTCAAAAACTTAGGCAACTTAGTCTTTTGAATCACCCAAATCGAATCATAATTGAGAGAGAATTTATTAACTGAAGTTGGGATGAAATTGAAGTGTTCTACAGAAATTTCTGCAGCTTTATCAAACTAGGCCTGCCATGTGGCAGCATCTAATTGGGCCACGTGGCCCACATTTTAATTTTCACCCACTGTTCAAACTTAATTTCGATTTGTGGCCTCATCCAAAGTCTAAAAAATACAATCCATATATGAAATTTTATCAGAAACAATATTTCGGACTCAATGGTGCAGTTAAATTTTTTAACGGAGATCATTTTATGACAATATGTGTCCCACTTTCAATCTCGAACACCACCGATAGGTCAAATTACCCGAAAGCCCCGAAACTGAACAAAAGGTCCCCTAGACCAAAATTGACATTCCAAATCCAATGGAAATATCAGAATTTGCAATTAAGGCCTCCTTGACCCAAAACCTAAGAAAATTCATTTAAACTAGTTTCAAATTCAAAAACTCAAAATATTCTCAAAAGCTCTAAAAATGACAGCGAAACCATTTCTAGTGTTAGTTTGATCATACGAAATTGCTGAAATTGTCAGAATTCCAATTTGAGCTTCCGAAACCCAAATGTTGACCAAAGTCAAACTTTGGCTCCGATAACAACTAAAAATGCAACTTCCAATTGATTCCACTTTTGGCCCCAAATTTTTTTCCAATTTTTCCAATGCATGAAATACAGGTTCTAACATCCTCCCCCCTTTAGAACATTCATCCTCGAATGTTAAAGTAGCTTTATAAGTCATACAAATAATTTGGGGGAGTTTCCTTTTCAGTTATCACAATAATGCATTCATTGACCAATAATTTATTTATCAAGCAGCAAAGTCAAGCGAAGAATTGAATTACCTATAGGCACTGAAAATTAGTATTCCAGGTCATTTCCTCTCGGTTATTATTCTGCCATAGCGCTTTAACAGAAGCCACATCTGTATTTCGTAACATTTTCACCTGACGATCCAATATGGTTATGGGCCACTCTTCATAAGGTAGTTCTTTTGTGACCTTGATATCATTCAGGGGAAGATTCGGGAAGGGTCACCAATATACTTACGAAGCATAGAAACATTAATTATCGGGTGTACCGCTTCCAAATCAGCTAGCAGATCTAACTCATAGGCAACCGGCCTATTTTGTGAATAATCTGATATGGCCAAATGTATCTCGGACTGAGCTTTCCCTTCTTATTGAACCTTATAACATCTTTCATAGGTGACACTTTAAGAAAAATCTAATCACCAATTGGAAACTCTAAATCTCGATGATGATTATATGTATAAGATTTCTGTCAACTCTGAGCCGCTAACAATTGTTCTCAAATGAGCTTCACCTTTATCTACTACTTACGGAATCAAGTCTGGGCCAATCAACACAGTCTCTCTAATATCGAACCAACTAATCGGTGACCTACAGTTCCTGCCATACAATGCCTCATATGGTGCCATCTGGATGCTGGAGTGGTAGTTGTTACTATATGCAAATTTAATAAACAGCAAAAGATCATCCTAGCTGCCTCTAAAATCAATAGCACAAGCCCATAACATATCTTTCAATGTCTGAATAGTGAGCTCGGCCTGTCCGTCAGACTGGAAATAGAATGTTGTACTAAGACTCACCTAAGTCCGCATGCCTGCCTAAAATGACTTCCAGAAATTTGCAGTGAATTAGGAAACTCTGTCGAAGATAATAGATACGGGAACACCATGAAGTCCCACAATCTCCCTGACAAAAAGTCTAGCATAATCCTCAGCTGAGTAAGTAGTCCGAACTAGAAAAAAATGGG
>DF363239.1:17735-30624 GCA_000787875.1 Solanum virginianum
AGAAAAAAATGGGATAATTTCGTCAGCCGATCAATAATAACCCAAATGGAGTCATACCTTCGTGGAGTGCAAGGTAAACCTGTAATAACATCCATATTAATGAACTCCCACTTCCACGTCGGTATTTCCATTTCCTGCAATAGCCCACCAGGCTTCTGGTGCTCAATTTTAACCTGCTAGCAATTTGGACACTGAGTGACGAACTCTGCTATGTTCCTTTTCCTACTATACCACCAACATAAATATTTGAGATCATGGTACATCTTCGTCAATCCTGGATGAATAGAATAGTAGGCACAATGTGCCTCATCCATAATCTGTCGCCGCAAACCTGCGACACCTGGTACACACAATCTGCCCCTGAGTAATAATGTTTCATCGAAGGGAAATTCAAATGGGGTCTTTCCCTTTTTCAGGGTTGTGTCCCTGTACTGAGCTAGAATAGGATCCTCATTCCGATGCTGCTTAAGCACTTTTGTAATGGAAGATTCAGCCATACCTCGAATAGAAAACCCAACATCTCCAAAATCAGCTAAATGAACACCAAGACTAGCCAGCTGATGAATACTGCATACCATTTCTCTCTTCTCTGAAGACGTGTCGGCTAAATTACCCATAGACTTGCGGCTAGGTGCATCTGCCACAACATTAGCTTTCTCAGGATGATAGAGAATTCAACATCATAATCTTTTAGTAACTCTAACCACCTTCGCTGCCGTAGGTTCAGCGCTTTCTGTTTAAAGATGCACTGGAGGCTCTTATGACCAGTATAAATATCAATGTGAACCCCGTATAAATAATGTCTCCACATCTTCAAGGCATGAATCACCGCAGCTAACTCCAAATCATGCGTAGGATAATTCCTTTCATGTTTCCTGAGCTGCCGGGAAGCATGAGCTATCACCCTACCGTGCTGCATCAACACACACCCCAATAGGATAATTCTTTTCATACTTCCTGAGCTGCTGGGAAGCATAAGCTATCACCCTACCATAATGCATCAACACACACCCTAACCTAACACCAGAAGCATCACAATAACTCACGTACCCATCTGGACCTTCGGGAAGAGTCAAGACTGGTGCTGTAGTCAATTTCTCCTTCAGCAACTGGAAACTACGGTCACAAACATCGGACCACTGGAATTTCACTCCCTTCTGAGTTAGCCTTGTCAAAGGCGCTGCAATGGAAGCAAATTTCTCCATAAATCTCCGATAATAACCAGCTACTCCCAGGAAGCTACGTACCTCTGTAGGCGTCGTAGGCATAGGCTAATTCTTTATGGCCTCAATCTTCTTGGAATCTACCCGGACGCTGTCAGCTCTGATAATATGCCCCAGAAATGCCACTGATGATAGCCAGAATTCACATTTAGAAAATTTAACATATCATTTTCGGTGTCGAAGTGTGCTAAGTACCATTCTCAAATGATCCGCGTGCTCCTTTTTTGATCGAGAATAAAGAAGAATGTATCAATATGCACGATCACAAAATTATCCAAAAATAGACTGAATATTCGATTCATAAGATCTATGAATACTATTGGACCGTTCATCAGCCCAAAAGACATAACTCTAAATTCATAATGCCCATACCAGGTCCTAAACGTTATTTTGGGAATATCCTCCTCCCGTACTCGCACCTGGTGGTAACCCGACCGCAGTCTATCTTTGAGAAACATTTAGCTCCTTGCAACTGGTCAAACAATTCGGCAATCTTGGGGAGGGGGTATTTATTCTTTATCGTTATCCTATTTAGCTGCCGATAATCAATGCACATCCGCAGCGTTCCGTCTTTCTTCCTTACAAATAACACCGAAGCTCCCCCAGGGTGACGTACTAGGCCGAATAAAACCCTTCTCCAACAGATCTCTCAACTGTTCTTTCAATTCCTTTAATTTTGCTGGTGCCATTTTGTACAGGAGAATAGAAATAGGCTGAGTGTCTGGCAGCAAATCTGTAGCAAACTCCATCTCCCACTAGGGAGAAAGACCTGGAAACTCATCTTGAAATACATCTGGGAATTCATTAACAATTGGAATTGACTGAGGAGTCGATGCCTCTGCCTCTAAATCATGTACATGGACCAGATGATAAATATAACCCTTTCTGATCATGTTTCTTGCCTTGAGGTATGAACCAAATTTACTCCTTGGCGATGCCGTATTACCTGACCACTCAATAACCGGTTCCCTTGGAAATTAGAAATGGACTACCTTCTTTTGACAATCAACATTAGGATAACAAGAAGCTAACCAATCCATACCCATAATCACATTGAACTCAGTCATATCTAGCTCTGCCAGATCGGTCATAGTGCAGCGGTCACAAATAAATACCAAATAGTCTCTATAAACTCGACTGGTCTCACCTACCATAGCAGACTTGCCCTTCTAGGCAGTTGTAGTCTTTCTCGAAGGCATAGCTGGAAACCAAACATCGGCAACAATAGAATGCCCCGCTGGTGAATTGAGGGGGTGCAAAATCTAGCCCACCTTGGGCACGAGCCCTAACAGCTACCTAGGCTCTACTAGTCTCACCTACCACTGTAGAGTTGCCCTTCAAGGCAGCTATGGTCTTTCTCGGAGGCATCGCTGAAAATAACACAGTCTGTTAGAAAAGGATTATCCTAATAACACAGCTCTATCGCACGATCTAAGATCAAAAAGAAAGAATAACATCCTAAATGTCTTGTAGCCTCCTGTTTATACATGTGGTGCACGACACACTGATAAACAAGACTCTACAAGACATGGTCTATGGACACTCAAAGAACGAACGGCTCTGATACCACTTCTGTCACGACCCAACCCATGGGCCGTAACTAGTGCCCGGATGGGCACCCAAACACAATCACAAAACCAAATATCAAATAGGTGGCTTATGCCAACACAAGTATCAAACTTATCCTCAAATTCAAATAAACATATATACAATTGTTTACGAATTTTTTTTTGGACAAATCGCTAATACTTCCCAAATATCCGAAAATGACCTGATATCAGAACATGCCAACAGAGTCCAAATGAAATCAACAGAATATCATATGTGCATAGATGGGCCGACAAGGCCGCTATGGCGGGTAAAACAGCCTATCAAACATATCATGCAGGTCTAATCAGACGGACTGGGTACAACCCACACACGTACATATCCACAGACCTCTAAATAAATGGACAGAATCATAGGACGGAACAGGGCCCCGTCGTACCCTTAAACGGATATATAAATATAATACAATGAATGAAAGTACATATGTATACCAAAAACTGGGCTCTAGAGTAGGGGAGAACTTCAAACAGTAGAAGGAGGTCCTAAGATGATGGGTCACCAAACTATACGTTGGTACCTGCAGGCATGAAACGCAGCCACCGAAGAAAGGGGGTCAATACGAAATACGTACCGAGTATGTAAAGCAAAATGTATAGAGTATAAATCTGAGTAACAATTCCAACAAAAATATGAAAGTCAAATGCATATCCAAAACATTAAAATATTTATTTTCAAAATACCAAATCATGCCTAACGCACCGGAACGATGGCGACCTCCAAACTTGCGCCATGAAATTCTCTCAAAGTTACCGAAATCACATAAAAGGGCGTCGCGGGACCCGTGGCTTGTGGAAACCCTAACTGGCCTAACTTACAGAGGACATATTCATCCTAGATCATACCAACTCCTACGAGATATTTCAAAACCATTTTCAAGGCAATCTGAGCTTTTTATCAAAAGTTACGGACGTTTATAGTTTAAAAATCAATAAGAAATAAATTCTTTCAAAATTACTCAAATTTAACATATTTTTGCAACTTACAAATTTCAAAAACATCAGAGTCAAGATTATGATAAAATATCATAAGAATGCCAAGGAACAAATACAGATCATACACAAACTCGGATTGCTAGAGTAGAGTTCCCTTGAGACTCGTATCATAACCTATTTTTAGCTACGACATGCCAAAATGAAAGGTTACTTTACATACCTCAAACACTCTCCCAAAACAATCCAAGTGCAAGCCAAATCCAACCTACGCTTCGAGATGCCCAAAATCTACAAACCATCTATAGCAATGGCAAATAATTAGCTAAAGACTTATTGGGCATTAAATTCTAACTTTTCCCTTATTTCTACAAAAATTTGGACAGCATCTCCCCTTAAAATAAGCCACCCCGAGAATCTATCTCGGCTCAAGTCAATCAACAACAACAACAACAACAACAACAACCCAACAACATCAATAATTAATTCAAACGGCAATATAACAATAGTAGTTCTATTTTTCATCATTTAACAACATCCATAAATTTGATACAACAGCTTACCTTGAAGTCAATACTAATGCTTATACACTCAAATACTATCCCGAATCCATACCAACAATATTTAAGGCCATTCCTACAATGTTATTCCCATTCTTATCAAAAGTTCATTAAATATACAATAACCTCTAAATCGGTCCGTAATAATTACAACAATGCTTTTATTCACTAAAATCTATTCAAATATAACATCATAATTATATACTGAATCCTACGACACGAAAATTACTTAATTCGGGTGCAGGGGTAAAATGGTCTAAAAATTTTGTCACCAAAAAATATCATCTGAATTTGGAAATTTTTATATGAAAATGTTGCCCAAGTAACAAAGACTTCATTAGTGAAAACCATTTCGAAAATGGAGCTAATATGAGGAAGAAATCGTAAATTAAAGTTTTTAAAACATAATAAAATGCAGCAGCAAATCAACAATTTTTACCTCAAATGACACACAAAAATCAATTTCTAATACTCCCACGTTATTCTTCTCTAAAAATTAGGTAATGTAGCCTTTTGAATCACCCAAATCAAATTAAAATTGAGAGAAAATTTATTAACTGAAGTTGGGACGAAATTGAAGCATTCTACAGAAATTTCTATAGCTTTATCAAACTAGGCCTGCCATGTGGCAGCATTTGATTGGGCCACATGGCCCGCATTTTAATTTTCACCCACTGCTCAAGCTCAATTTCGATGTTGCAGCCTCATTCAAAGTCTAAAAAATATAATCCGTATATGAAATTTTATCAGAAACAGCATTCCAGACTCAATGGTGCAGTCAAAATTTCCAACGGAGATCATTTTACACCAATATAGGCCCAGTTCTAATCTCGAACACCACCGGTAGGTCAAATCACCCGAAAGACCCAGAACTGAACAAAAGGTTTCCCTAGACCAAAATTTACGTTTCGAATCCAATGAAAATATCAGAATTTGCAATTAAGGCCTCCTTGACCCAAAACCTGAGAAAATCCATTTAAACTAATTTTAGATTCAAAACTCAAAATATTCTCAGAAGCTCTAAAAATTGCAGCGAAACCAATTCTGGTGTTAGTTTGACCATACGAAACTGCTGAAATTGTCAGAATTCTAACTCGAGCTTTCGAACCCCAGATGTTGATCAAAGTCAAACTTTGGCTCCAGTAACAACTAAAAATACAACTTCCAATTGATTCCACTTTTGGTCCCAAATTTTTTTCTAATTGTTCCAATACATGCAATACGGGTTCTAACAAAAACACTAGCGAACAAGAATCTAGTGTCAAAAATAACAAATCAAATAAAAATTTTGGGATTTTTTTTTGGATTTTTGAATTTTTGAGTGAATCAAAATTTCAAGACCTAGATTTGTAAAAACAAATCTAAACCTAAGCTCTTGATACCAAATGATAAAGATCAAACAAAAAAGAAAGCAAAAAGGGAACAAAATAGAAGGATATGTGGATTAATTCCAAACTATTGAAATTGTGGGCAACAAGGGACTAAAACCCTCACCTCCCAATAGATTTCAACAACCCAAATAAAATTCGAATATGTGGTTTAAATTCAAACTATTGAAAATATGGGCAACAAGAGACTAAAACCTTCACCTCCCAATTGATTTCAACAACTTAAATCAAATCCTAGAAGAAAAACTGAAGGAAACTAAGAACCACAAATGGGCAACCTTCAATTAACCAAGCAAACAAGTCAGCTAACAATTCTAAAAGTTCACCATAATTACTCACTAAGAAGATACTACAACTTGTGAATTCAATATTCAACATAGTTTAAGCCTTCCAAATGATAAATTAAGGCTATTTATACTAAGTAAATAAAAGAAGATGTTTTCTTTACAATTTTACCTTTAATGAGTACATGCCTTTTTTGGTTGCCTTCTTTTCAAATCCTTGAATTCATGTAGTAGCCAGTTGCACATATGACCTCTTTTCTTCCATATTCTCACCTTGATTGACCTTCCACACATTGTAACCCTTTCTTTGTTGACCCTCAAGCTCCTCTAATGCTTCTTTGTTCATGAACATTGCTTATAGTTCTTAGAGATCTTTTGCTCGACTCCTTGTGAATGGTCTTGAGGGGTATATGCCACTCATGTTGGTGCCATCTCTACTTTGCATGTTATCATAGGCCCAAGACTTAAAAGTCTTGGACCAAACTAAATAAATAGTCCCAAAATAACATAGGTGCGTGTCACTTCTGCGATGCGAAAACCTCACTGGAAATTGCAACATGTGAATTTTGACTTTTGCTACAGTTGCTATAAAATCGGGGTTAGACCCTTTTCCCCCCTAATTTTGACCACCTGAACAAAAATATGAAGTTGAACTTTTGAAATAATGAATGAATTTTTAGATATATGAAATTTAAAATTTCGAGCACTTTTGAGGGATATTTTCGGGCACTTTTTGGGGTCATTTCAATATCTGCCCCTTGTGAACATTCGTTTCCAAATGTAAAAGAGACATACATAATAAGAGCGATCATAAATAAATCAGCCCAAACAAGAATGCAATATTACATTTAAAACAATATTTTTAAAATCTCAACGTAAGTGTAAAATCATCATAAGTTTGCCAACTTAAACATGAATGTATAAGAGTGACATAGGGTTGAAATATAAAACTTGAAACCACATAATGATAACATGCAAAGTAGAGATGGCACCAACATGAATGATATGTACCCCTCAAGATCTTCAAGACCTACAAGCAATGTTCATGAACAAAGAAGCATTAGAGGAGCTTGAGGGTCACCAAAGAAAAGCTTACAATGTGTAGAAGGTCTATCAAGGTGAGAAAATGGAAGGAAAGAGGTCATATGTGCAAATGACTACTACTTGAATTTAAGGATTTGAAAAGAAGACAACCAAAAAGGCCCTTACTCATTAAGGATAAAATTGTAAAGAAAATATCTGCTTTTATTTACTTAGTATAAATAGTCTTATTTTATCATTTGGAAGACTTAGACTATGTTGAACCTTAAATTCACAAACTGTAGTATCTTCTTAGTGAGTAATTAGTGAGTAATTAGGGTGAACTCTTAGAATTGTTAGTTGACTTAGTTGCTTGGTTAATTGAAGGTTACCCATTGTGGTTCTTAGTTTCCTTCAATTTTTCTTTCTAGGGTTTGATTAGAGTTGTTGAAATCAATTGGAAGGTGAGGGTTTTAGTTCCTTGTTGCTCATAATTTCAATAGTTAGAATTTCATCCACATATCCTTCTATCTTTATTCCCTTTTCCCTTTCTTTCTTAGTTGATCTTTATCATTTGGTATCAGAGCTTAGGTTTAGATTTGTAAAACAAATCTAGGTTTTGAAATTTTGATCCAATCAAAAAATTCAAAAATCAAAATAAAAATCCAAAACAAAATTCATTTGATTTGTTGCTTTTGACATGAGATTCTTGTTCACTAGTGTTTTTTGAGCCTAAATTTCAAATTTCATTCAATTTAGAGTTGTGGAAGTTAAGTTGCCGTTGAAGGGTTTTGAGCATTCAAACTTTTCAAATTTTGAAAGTGGGTTCTTTGATTGAGAAGAAATTGAAGATTAATGATCATTAGTGTTTGTTCTCTACATCAAGGGGAAGCTAATCCTAAATTTTGAGTCAATTCCGAGTTGATTTGAAGGTGTTAGGATTTAGTGTGTGTTCTTGGTGTTCTAGGTGTTTTAGAAGATATTCAAGTATTCTTGAAGAAATAGAAGACAAAAGGTAATTTTTTTTTTCAAGTCAAAGTTGGTCAAGATGTTGGTTGGCCCTTAGTGGAAACTTTAAAAAAAATCAGAAATTTTTTTTAAAAATTTTTTTCCAAAAAAGAAATATTTTCCACATCAGCGCCAGCCAGTAGTCAGCATCTAATCAGTAGCTCCAACCCTTCCAGATGCACCACATGGCGCATGTACTGCAGTTTCAAAGACTTAAAATCTATAGACATTTTTGGAACCCAAAGTTTTTCTAAGTATGGGAGGTTTTTTGGGCATAAAAATTTTTCTAACTGTCCAAACGAAGTGATTCTTTTTTAAAAAAATTTGTGCTTCAATTCTCTAACTATTTAGTAAGTAATTAACATATTAACTACTTTTTGACTAGTTTCAATCATCAAATATCATCAAATCAAACCCCTTTCAAGTCTTGAACACCTTAAGCTTTCAAAAATTTTTCTAAGTGTCCGAACTCAATTCTTCTTCTTTGTCACTCATTTTTCTTTCATTTTTCTCAACTATTTAACAACTAATGAACATCTTTAGTTACTTGTTAGCTAGTTTCTAAATATTAAATCATCTCTTTGATTCTTCAAATTAGGTAACAACAAGTACTTTCTTCTACTTTTGTTACTTATTTTTTTTTGGTCTGATATTTCTTGTGCCTCTTTCTTCTAGTTTTTCTTCTTTTATTAATATTCCTAAGCTTTGTTTGAGTCGTCCTTCTTTCAAGAGTTATAAGAATCTACTCCACCACAAAGGATAGGTGACCTTGAACTAATTGAGCAGAGCTAGTTTATTATCAATTTTGAGACGACGCCATAGAAGGTGCATTGAGAGTTACATACGAGTGACGTGAGACTTTTGCTACTAATCTTGTTTGTTAAGTGTTGTAGGTATCATGTCTAATACAAGCCTAGTTGGGGATGGTTCAGAAAATATCATGGAAACTTTTGCTTACATCTCCAAATAATTAGCGGAAAAGAATGGAAGGATGGGAGGTATGGAGGAAAGGTTGGTACTGGTGGAGAATGAGAATCGACGAAAAGCAATTCAACCCAATAATAAGGAGATGAGGATGGCATTGATGCATTCCACTACCATTACCCTGGGATAAGCCTATAAGTTTTCCTCCACAATGTGGAACCCGAACCTACTAAAACCCCACTTTCCAAATAAACGACAATCCAAACCATCCAAGACAAGCTACACCACACCCAAACCCACAACCCTAGCACCCTCCACAAGAGAATCTTCCTTTTGTGGCGAACCAAGTCCATTACCAACCTCCATTCCAAAACGCATCAAATGCATCTTCTAATACATGTCACCCCTCCCCTCCACTAAATGCACCACAAATTCCCTACCAAGATTACCAATACCAAAATCCTCTCTATGATGAAATGTATGGAGATCTCAACAATGATGAGTTTTGGGAGCATAGGAGTAGGAATACCTATGGATTACAAAGGGAAGGAGTTCGACCTCGAGACTTGGGGTGGGATCATGGAATTGGAGGCCAAGATTATGGGTATAGAGGAGATAGAATAGGGAATAAAGGAGATATGATGGGATATAGAGGAGATAGGATGGGAAATAGAGGAAATAGGTTTGGGGAGAGAAATGATCAAGATAGGGGCTATAACCTTATCAAGGTTACACTTCCAAGGTTCAAAGAAAGTATTGACCCTGATGACTTCTTGGAGTGGAAAATTCAAAGTGAGCAGGTCTTTCTCACAAATAATATCTCGGAAACTTTGAAGGTGAAGTATGCTCTCACACAATTTGAAGGATATGCATCCACTTGGTGGGAGTCCAAAAGGAGGGAAAGGGACAGCCATCATATCTATGAGTCGCCTACTTGGCAAGAGTTGATTACACTTATGAAGTTGAGATTCTTGACTCCAAACTACTACCAAGAGGTACTCAAGAAGGTATTTATGTTGAGGCAAGGTACCAAAAGTGTTGAAGAGTATTATGATAAGTTTGAGAACTTGAGAATGAAGTATAAAATGGAAGAGAACATGCAATGTACGATGATCCAATTTGTGGCCAACTTGAGAAGTTTGAGAACTTGAGAATGAAGTCTAAAATAGAAGAGATTATGCAATGTATGGTGATCAAATTTGTGGCCAACTTGAGGTATGATATCTTGAAACCATTGAAGATTAAGCACTATGAAACTCTTGAAGCGGCTTTCCATGATGCCTCAAAGGTAGAACCGGATTTGAAAGAAGAAAATTCATACAAGGCCATAGGTTCTTCAACTTCAACATGGGACAAAGGACGAGATAGTTGGAAGACAACATCTTCTAGGAAGCAACCGAAGGATGGTGGTCAAGCTTCTCAAGCAAGCTTAATAAAAAATTGAAGGTAACTGAGGAACCACAAGGAAGTGAGGAACCACAAGGAGGTAAGTATGCTAAACCTAACTTTCCTCGTCCCTCTACAATTCAATGCTTTAGATGTCAAGGGAGGGGACATGTTTCTAGTGAGTTTCCTAATAGGAGGACGATTATTGCTCTTTGGGATGGGTATAAGACCGAAGATGATGAAGTGGGTGATGAAAATAATGAGAGTGAGGGAGATAGAGGTGAGGTAGATGGTTCAGAAAATCAAGAAGAAAGGTCAGATGAGAGGGTCAATTTTGCTTGTTTCATAGGGAAAGGAGAATATTTACTTGATAATGATGAAGACTTGATGGTGAATTCCAATCTTTCATGTGTTGTGAGAAGAATTATGGGAATCCTTGCCAAAGGAGATCTTGATCAAAGAGAGAATCTATTTCATGCTAAGTGCAACATTCAAGATAAAGTGTGTTCTTTAATCATTGATAGTGGAAGTTGTACTAATATAGTGAGTAGTTCTTTGGTGGAACATATGGGAATTCTAACAACAAAGCACCCCAAACCTTACAAGCTACAATGGCTCGATGAGAGTGGAGAAATGAGGGTCCTAACAAAAATAAGGATTCGATTTAGTATGGGTAAGTACAATGGTGAATTGACTTGTGATATTATACCCATGTTGGCATGTCATATTTTGTTGGGAAGACCATGGCAATTTGATAGAGATGTTTTGCACCAAGGAAGATCTAACAAATACACTTTTGTGATTGAAGGTAGAAAGTATGTTCTTGCACCTCTCACTCTATACCAAATGAGTGAGGATTATCGGGCTATGAAGGAGCTTTGGGAGATAATAAAGGTGGCAGAGGCAAAGGGGGATGGTCGAAGTTCCAAATGCCTTGTCAACACTCATCTTTTATTGCATGCTAACCAAAATACTAGTACTTTGCCTAGTATTGTTTCTTCTCTTTGCAGGAATATGACAAGCAAGGCAAGGAAAATGTGGTTGCGAAATGCCCTATCAAGAAGGTTTATGTTGGTGACTACCTTGACTTCTAGAATAATACCCCAAGGTGGGGGGGGGTATCAGAATTGCCCTTAGTGGTTGCGAAATGCCCTATCAAGAAGGTTTATGTTGGTGACTACCTTGACTTCTAGAATAATACCCCAAGGTAAGTATACCTCTCTCCCTACTCTTAGTGGCCCATGGATGGACATCTCTATGGATTTTGTGTTGGGCCTTCCTAGGACTAAAAGAGGACATGATAGCATATTCGTGGTAGTGGATAGATTTTCTAACATGATTTATTTTATTCCATGCCATAAATGTGATGATGTATCCCATGTAGCATCTTTATTTGTCATCAATGCTCTTAAATTGCATAGAGTCCACATATTTATGGTAGTGGATAGATTTTCTAACATGACTCATTTTATTCCATGCCATAAATGTGATGATGCATCCCATGTAGCATCTTTATTTGTCATCAATGAAATATGATGATTCATCCCATGTAGCATATTTATTTGTCATCAATGCTCTTAAATTGCATGGAGTCCCTCAAACCATTGTTAGTGATAGGGATTCAAAATTTCTTAGTCACTTTTGGAAGAGTCTATCGGGTACACTTGGTATCATACTTATGTTCTCTACTTACGAATGGACAAATTGAAGTAGTCAATAGGACTCTTGGGAGTGTGCTTCGGTGCATGATTAGAAGAACCCCAACTACTTGGGAAAATCATTTACCCTTGATTGAATTTGCATACAATCGGTCTTTCAACTGCTCTATTGGAATGTCACCATTTGAGGCATGTTATAGCTTAAAACCTTTGTTTCCATTATCTAGTAATATTGTTTTGAGCCTAGATGCCAAGCAAAGAGAAAGGGAGATGATGAGAATTTATACCAACATCAAAGAGGCCATTGAAAAGAACAATTCTAAGGTGGTTATTCGAAAGAATTGGGGGAGAAAGGAAGTGCTCTTCAACCCAAATTATTAGGTGTGGCTAGAGAGGTTTTCACATGTTCGAAAAGAAAAATTCCCAAGAGGAGATAGATGTTTCAAAGTACTCAAGAGAATCAATGACAATGCCTACATGATTAACTTGTCATGTCAGTATAATGTTCATAATGTTTTTAATATTATTGATTTATCTCCTTGTGTTATAGGTAAATCGTTGGATACGAGGACAAAGAAATGGAGGATGATAACATGCAAAGTAGAGATGGAACAAACATGAGTGACATATACCCCTCAAGACAATTCACAAGGAGTCAAGCAAAAGATCTCTATGACCTACAAGCAATGTTCATAAATAGGGAAGCATTAGAGGAGCTTGAGGGTAACCAAAGAAAGGCTTACATTGTGTGGAAGATCTATCAAGGTGAGAAGATGGAAGGAAAGAGCTTATATGTGCAAATGGATACTGCTTGAATTCAAGGATTTGAAAAGAAGGCAACCAAACAAGGCCCTTACTCATTAAGGATAAAATTGTAAAGAAATTCCAATCTTTCATGTGT
>DF363238.1:0-28830 GCA_000787875.1 Solanum virginianum
AATCATAAAATAGGAGCAAAAAGAGTACAAAATAAAATAAGAAAAAATACATAATGGATAAAAGGAAGTGAAAATATTACCTAAAAACTAGAAAATATGCCAGATATTAGTGAAGAAATAAATTACATTATATTTACAATAGATAAATTAAGCCCAATAAAGGAAAAACTAGAAAAGACCCATTAAAAGGATGAACAAACACTAGAAAGATTATATAGTGAAGACCCATTAAAAGGATGGAATAAACACAAAACTATAGTGAAAATAGAATTAATTAATAAAAATAGTATAATAACCCAAAAACCATTAAAATATAATTTCAATGACTTAGGAGAATTTAATATGCTAAAATTGAATTATTAACAAAAGGATATATACAAGAAAGCAATAGCAAACATATAAGCCCAGCATTTATAGTCAACAAACATAGCGGGCAAAAACGAGGAAAAAGTAGAATAGTTATAGATTATAGAAATCTAAATGCAAAAACAAAAACATATAATTACTCGATTTCAAATAAAATACTAAAAATCAGATAAATGCAAGGATATAATTATTTCAGTAAATTTGATTGTAAATCAGAATTTTATCATTTAAAATTAGAAGATGAATCTAAAAAATTAACAACATTTACAGTACCACAAGGATTTTATGAATGGAATGTATTTTCATTTGGATATAAAAATGCACCAGGTAGATCCCAGCATTTTATGGACAATTATTTTGCGAAATTACATAACTGTATAGTTTATATTGACGATATACTATTTTATTCAAAAACATATGATGAATATATATATATTTATTAGAAGCGTTTATTGATATAGTGGATAATTTAGGAATTAGTTTAAGTCAGAAAAAAGCAAAAATTATGCAAAATCAAATAGAATTTTTAGGCATACAAATAGACAAAATGGTATTAAGATGCAACAGCATATAGTACAAAAAATTATAAACACAGATGAAATATTAGACACCAAAAAGAAATTACAATCTTTTTTAGGATTAGTTAACCAAGTCAGAGAATATGTACCAAAATTAGTAGAATACTTGAAATCATTGCAGAAAAAATTTAAAAAGGACGTTGAATATAATTATGATGAAAAAGACCAAGAACAAGTACAAAAAATAAAAGAAAGTTGTAGAAAATTACTAAAATTATGTTTTTCAGATGAAAATAAAAATTTTCACTACATAGTAGAATCAGATGCGAGTGATAATTGTTATGGAGAAGTGAGAAGCGTTTATTGATATAGTGGATAATTTAGGAATTAGTTTAAGTCAGAAAAAAGCAAAAATTATGCAAAATCAAATAGAATTTTTAGGCATACAAATAGACAAAATGGTATTAAGATGCAACAGTATTACTCAGAAATATTTACGGAAGCTGAAAATAAATGAGAAATTAATAGAAAAAAATTATTTGCATTATATAAATGTTTATTAGTTTTTAGATACTACTCAGGAACATTCACGAAAACTGAAAATAAATGGGAAATTAATAGGAAAGAATTATTTGAATTATATAAATGTTTATTAGTTTTTAAACCATATATTATTTATAATAAATTTATTGTGAGAACAGATAATACACAGGTTAAATGGTGGTTAACCAAAAAGGTACAAGACTCCGTTACTACAAAAGAAATTAGGAGACTAGTTTTAAATATAGTAAATTTTACATTTACTATTGAAGTAATTAAGACTAATAAGAATGTTATTGCAAACTACTTATCAAGACAAAGCTACTCAGACAGACCTTGAAACTGAAAATACGTCAGTATCAACTATGAATGAGATACTATAACAACTTAAGATGCTCAACACCAGAGTGTCTGCTGTGGGACCAAATTATGTGGAGTCGGACCATGGTAAAAAACCAGAACTAGCAGTGCAGTCGGAGCACTATAAAAAACCAGATCTAGAAGGTGATATTGGGAAACACCTAAAAACCCAAGATACTAACAAAAGTATTGTTGCAGGTACATCCACTCCTAAAGAAGAAGCATTTACTACAATTACAAGAAAGAAGAATTATAATTTGAATAAGGTATTTGATAAACCTTATGCTCCATCTCACTTACAAAAATAAGAATTATTTATACCACCTCAGATACAAACTTATGCCAAATAACCGATACAATTACTGGAGAAGAACTTATTTTGATACCAGAATTATATCAAGCATTTATGAATTATAAGCGGATTACAAAAGGACAATTATTCTATATCAGGTTTTATTCAGCCCCAGCCGAAATATTATTTGATGAAATTAAACCAGTAATTACAGTGATCAAAATTGGGATGACCCAAGATTATATAATTTCGGAAGAAATTACAACACAACCTATTATCCCAAGGATTGAATTACCGGATTTTTATGCAAATAAAAGAATTATAGGAATTAGCACCATATTGTCAGAATTATCCAAAGTTTATGAGGAAGGACATATATGGAAGTATCATTCCAGAAATCACTTATTGATATATTCAACAGCTAAGGAGCAGAGGCCACAAGACATATATGAAATACAAAATTGGGCAATGACATTACTTAGACCGGAACAAAAACCTCGGACAAAAGCTATTAGAAAAGGAATTATTTCAGAATCAAGTATGGAGCAATATTGCAAGCTAATTGAAAAAAAATATACAGAACATGAATGTAGCAGATGCAACGGAGTAAGCAACTACATACCAGATGTAAACTTAGAATAAGAAAAGACAAATGGACGAATAAGAATTAAACCAAGAACAGTTATATCAGCAAAGACAAAAACCACGTGATGTAGAAAGGAAAAGAGAATACAAAAGTCTTAAGGAAGAACCAAAAGTCTTGAGTGACATAAAGCAAAATTTAAAGGATGATGGTGACACAAAGAAGAAAAAATCAACAAAAACATAAAGTAAGTGACATATGGCAAAAGCTTTCAAGGTGAAAGTGACATAAAACAAACAATTAAGCAAAAGTCTTCCAAGAACAAAAAACATGTGACTTAGAAGGAAAAAAGTTAGCCGCACACGTCAAAAGAAGGAACAGTTATATTGGGGACTGCTATATAAATTTTTAGGACGTAGTATGTAAATAATTTTCTTATTTTTGCAACTTTAGCCCTTAGTTAGTTTGTATAAATAGGATAGTATATTTCATTTGTAAATCATCAGCCTACAACCAACCTTGTAAACATCTCAGCCTTGTAAACTCTCCCACTGAAATATTTTAATAAAATACTTTTTATCCCCAAATTATGGAGCAACAATTAGCAAACTTGGATGTACAGGAAATGGTATATCTTTTTATGATTATGCTTAGCTAAATTATTTAATTTCTGTTTGACATATATTATGTGATATATTTATGATTGTTGTTATAAACTAGGATTATTCATATCTTATGTCAGTGTTTGCTAGCATTAGGAAATAGAGGAGAAAACTTTTAGAACTAAGTCATCCAACCTTAGTTAATAACAAGCTATCATAAGTAGACCACATAAAATATGAAAAGCATGAATGTTTAATTAAACTAAGCAGTAATAAAAAAGATGAATACACCTACACCCTCATACATAAATATAGTTCTACAAGAATTAGATGAAAATATAAGTTACTCAGACCTGTTTTATGACTCTGAAAATTATTATTCCACATAAAATAAAAATGAACTTTAATTCCGCACCTAACCCCCACCTAACCCTAACATTGATCTTTCTTTTCTTTTGTTTGAAGCTAAAAAAAAAATCTGATATGTTATAAAATGAAAAAAAATTATCCAATTTAGCCTATGAAGATTTTTGTTTTTATGCTATGTGAAAGTGATATTAATACATAAATTTTTTCACTTTATATATAAAAAGCAATAAAATTTAAAAGAAAAGAAGATGAAGTAAGGGATAGTCCTATACAATTGTAGGGGAAAAAAATTGAACATACCTTTGCCATATTTAATTATGCATATATGATCTTTAATTTAATTAAACTATGCACGATTAATTCTTTTACCTGTGAATATTCATAATTTTTTTTTTACAAATATTAATCATCCCATCATTTAATTATTCGTGTGTTATGTTAAATTTATATTGTTACTTCAATATTGCATGGTATATATTTCTAGAAATATTCCAAATATGACATATTTCCTTTTTTTAAAAAAAAAAAGTACACACCTTGATTAGTAAAAATTAAATATACTCATATATGATATATCACAAGTATCATCAAAATTCATCAATAATTTAAATACCAAACGTGCAATTATCTTTTGTAGATAAGTGTTTTTTTTTTTTTTTGAATTATGGCATTTCGATCAAAGTAGTGTTTCACATTATTATTTTAAAGATATAATTTATTTTTTTTTGCCTCAATTTATGTAGTATTATTCCAAGTTTGGGAGTTAAATTTTTTTAATTTTGATCGTGAGTCAATTTTATTAATATTGGACATGAAAATTACTATAAGTCATAATAATTGACAATTCAGAATATTTAAAAGACATATAAAAAAATTATAATCAAAAAAATTTCGTTTGAATCTCAAAATCTAAAAAATGCCACATAAATTACCCAAAACGTTTGGGATGAGTGTTATATAACCTACCAAAAATGATTAAGCTACTTTGTAACCTACCAAATATAATTGTACTTTAATTACTAATTAAGTTAATAAATTCACCTCCCATTATTATTATTTTTAAAATTACAGCTGTAAAACAATTAATGTCCATTATAATTACCAAAAAAAAACCAAAAGAACAAACTCAATTTCCTTTCCTCTTCCTCTTATGCTTACCTTAAATAAAGTGCCTTTCAGTATTTAACTCTGTTTTAATTAGTACTCTCTTTCGTCTTTTTAAATCAATTTGCAAAAGAACATACAAAATGTATATAATTTATAATCACATAAATAAATATTCATGACATAATTTAGATCATAAATTTTCAAAATTTTCTATGTTACATTTTAAATATGCTTCACATTATATTATATAAATTGACAACGTACCATACACTACATATTTTTCCTCTGTTCCTTGCCTAAACAAAAACGTCTCTGTTTTCCTTCCAAAAGAGTATATATTCTTCACAGCTTCCTTTTCTGTTCTCTATCCCATTCAATATCACTCATACACATTCAAATTTCAAACTTGGTTGTCCTGTTTCTGTTAGTCTGTTTTTTTTTACAGTTTTAAGAATTCAAAGGTCAGCTTTCTTTGTTCAGGTTAGTGTTTCTTATAAAAAAAATGTTTTTTTTCCAATGGTTGTGCAGTTTGATCAAGAAAATTGTGTTATTTTGACTCAGGTGTGGGAAGATGGATTCGGGGGATAGCTCTGTTCCAAGACGGAGCAGAACTAGACAACAGTTTTTGAAATATTGTGTTGATTTTATTGAGGAAAGGAACAGGTCCTGTCAAAATGGTAATATTACTCCGTCTTCTTCGACTTGTTCTGTGAATATTGGACGTGAGGATGTGAGTTGTGGGAGGAAAAGAAAAATGGCAGTTTGTGAAGGTGACAAGAGAAAAATAGAAAAAGGGTCAAAAGATGCAAGTAATATGGTAAGAAATCTGGAGAAAGGAGAAAAAAAGGTGTACAATGGGAGGAGCAGGCCTTTCGTCGAGGAAATATTTGATGATGATGATACCGATGATTCAGATGAGGAGAATAGTGATACTGATGATGTTATTATCATTGAAGAGGAGGAGGCTGTAAATACTGAATCAGGTTCAGGCTCTGTTCGTTTAAGGAGTCGTATATTGAATGCAAAAGATGAGGAGGTTGTTTCAGCTAACTCATGTTGCAGGACAACGGGGAAATCAGAGGAAGTGTATACTGATTCCGATTCCACTTCATCTTCTGAGTCTGAGTCGGAATCCGAAGCTTCAAGTGATGAGGATAATGATGAGCCTCAAGATAAGGATTATCGGGTGAATGAATCATCAAGGTACAAGAAAGGCCTAGCATATCTTTTTCGTCCAGGCTCATTTTCTAAGTCCAAAAAGAAGAAGTTAAGCCATGGAAATTATAGCAGCCCAATTATTGTTACTGACGACGAGGAGTCTGATGACTCGGAGTCTGAAGAGGACTGTGAAGTTGATGACTTAGTGAAAAATTTGGATGCTGCTAGAAAGGAAAGAAAGACTGGGAAGAAGATTATTGAAGATTCTGAATTTTTGAAGTTTGTTGTGGATTCTATCATAAATGTTGATGATCATGATATACTTACTCCTTTTGAAGAGAAGGAACAGGTTCCTGTCAAAGAAACACTTCCTTTAGTATTCCGATTTGAAGACGAGCAACCTCCACCCTCTGAGAAACAAGAATGGCAAAAGGAAGTTGAAGATCTTTTTGCAGAAATGGACATGTGTATCCTACAATCACATATCGGCTTTACAAATTCGTCTGTTTTGCCGATGCAAAGTGGAAATAAAAGTGACTGTCAGATGGGAAACCACCATCTTGTTCTAGATGAACAAATTGGACTCATCTGTAAAGTTTGTTCCCATGTCCATTTGGAGATCAAGTACATATTCCCTCCTTTTGTAAGTATACGAGTTTTGTGCTGTCAAGCAATTTTCTTTTCAATTAGGAACACAATTGCAAGACCCTTTGTTTATCTTGATGAATGTGTGCAGTAGCTGTTTCTCTACTTATGCATGCAAAATTATTTATTTTGTTCTGCTGCAAACTTGTTCTACTAAATCTAAATTCATGGCAGTTTTTTCTAAATCTAAATTATTTATTTGTACTTGATGGTTCTGGTTACATGTTTCTTTGCTGTCCTTATATTTTATTTTATAAACTCCGCTCTCCAATTTATTTTTGGTTTGCTCTTAATTTCTTGAACTTCTGTCATCTGTAGGCTCAGAGAACTCGAGGGAGGTGTGAAAGAAAATATGTAGGAGAGTCGCCATCACTCTTGGATGGTGATGGCTTTGGGTTCTCTGATTCTTCCTCGGTCCAAGATTCTCTTATTTATGAAGAAGGAACTGTGTGGGATTTAGTTCCTCTAAGTGCGAAAGAGACAATGTATCCTCATCAGCGTGGAGGATTTGAGTTCATGTGGAAAAACATTGCTGGAGATATAACTCTTGAGAGGTTAGGAGAGCCCCTAGCTGATGGTAAGGGAGGATGCATAATCTCACATCCACCTGGTACTGGAAAAACCCGTCTCACCATAGTATTTCTTCAGTCATATCTGAAGCTGTTTCCAAAGTCTCGGCCTGTAATTATAGCTCCATCCAATTTGCTTCTTAACTGGGAAGCTGAGTTCCAGAAATGGAAGGCGGACATTCCTTTCTACAACTTGAACAACAAAGATTTCTCTTTACAGGAAGATGAAGGTACTCTGAGTGTCTTTCGCTGTTTATCCCATGCGGGAAAAAGAAATCCACACCTTATACGTATGGTGAAGCTGAGATCCTGGGTTAAAAGTAAGAGTATTTTGGGAATTAGCTATGACTTATTCAGGAATCTCACAGGAGATGGTGGAGACGGCTATGCCAAACAGATTAGAGAAATCCTTCTGAAACTACCTGGTCTTCTGGTCCTTGAAGAAGGGCACACTGCTCGGAATGAGCAAAGCCTTGTCTGGAGAGCTTTGAAAAAGGTTGAAACAGAGAAGCGCATCATTTTGTCTGGAACTCCCTTCCAAAATAACATCAAAGAGTTGTACAACACTCTCTGTGTAGTTAGTCCAAAGTTTGCTGCAGATTCCGAGCAGAAATGGGCTTCTCTTAGCAGTTCCATTGACAAGAATGCCCGCGCATTAGAAGAGCTTAGGGATATTATTTCACCACTTGTCCATAAGTGCAGTGAAAACGTAAAGAAGGTAAGCCTTCCGGGCATAAGAGATATGGTGATACACTTGAAGCCAACAGATATGCAGAGGAAATTGCTTAAAAGAATTCCAGAGAATCCAAGCTCCTTCTATGAACAAAATCTGGTGTCTCTTATCTCCGTTCATCCTTCATTAGTGGCCAAGAGGAAGGAGTTCTCTGACTTTGAAAGTCAGCTTAAAGAAAGAGGCTGTCAGTTAGATCCAGACAGTGGAGTAAAAATGAAGTTTGTTATTGAGCTAATCAGGCTTTGTGGTGGGCAGAAGGAGAGAGTAATAATATTTAGCCAGTTACTCGATCCGCTAAATCTGATCAAGGAGCAACTCAATTTCCTCTTTGGGTGGACTTTAGGTCGGGAGATCCTTTATATGGATGGGAAACTTGACGTAAAGCGGCGCCAGCTATCCATAAATTCTCTTAATGACCCTACGAGTGATGTAAAAGTGCTTCTTGCATCGACAAAAGCCTGTTCAGAAGGAATAAGTCTTATTGGGGCCTCAAGAGTGGTTCTGCTCGATGTTCTCTGGAATCCCTCAGTAGAACAACAAGCCATCAGTCGAGCCTACAGGAATGGTCAGACTAAATTTGTGCATGTCTACTGTCCAGTGACATCAAAATGGGAGGTTGACAAGATTGAACAGCAGAGGAGAAAAAGGTACCATTCAGATGTACTTTTGTCTAGGAATCATGACGTCAAGATGGATCCTTCATGTTCTTTGTCAGAAGATAACATACTAGAATCCATGGCTAAGCATGAGGGCCTCTGTCATATTTTTGAAAAACTATCTCATGCACCACGTGTTATGCCTCCTACGACATGCTTTAATTCCTGTAGCCAACCTTCAAAACCAAGCAGTTAGGTTAGTATGTGCTTTCTTCTCATATGCTGGTGTACATGAAGCAATCAAACTTGTTTAGTATATTTTGTTTACTGTCTGTCTTTGAAAAATGGCTCAAATGCTGTTTCTCTTTCTTGTCAGATCAGTTGGAGCATTTTTGTGTTGCAACGGACACTTGTTAGAAGAATTTTTGAAGCCATCCTTCATGACAGGTACACTACTATACCATCAGTAAGCATTTTTCTTCCAATTGTTTCCAATTCTCTCTCTTCATTAGCACACACATTAGCATTTGGCTCCGATTGGTGTTGAGATTGGTTTGCAGTTGAGCATTCCAAACTTCCTCAGCATATCTTTGGAATACTTTTGCTGATGCAGACATATTCGTTCTTCGGTGCATTCAACCTCCAAGCAAAGAAAATAGTTAAGTTGTCCAAGTTCCTTCATCAGGAAGCGAACTGACAAATTTTCCTTTGGAGAGTTTCTTCCTCACAGTCTCCGGTCAGGATAAGGTCATCCACATATACCAGCACAATAGCTAGTTTTCTCCAACAATTTTCACAAATAAACTGGAAACTGCTGGTGCTACCAAATAAACCAATATGGTAAGATTGCTGAATTTCGTACTCATATTGGTTTATTTGGTAGCACCAGCAGTTTCCGTTTCTGCTTTCTCTTTGAACTTTGAAAGAGTCTCAGATTTTTCCTTCATCAAGTAAATGCACACATACCTGGAGAAAAATCACCATGTATTTCATCCCACCAATGGAGGCTTTGGTTAACTGGTCCAAACACATCAGAATGAATCAGCTCTACTGGTTCTTTCGCTTTAAACTTTGATTCTTGGTACACTAGCTGGTGAGCTTTTCCATACTGACAGCCTGCACAGATAGTGTCTGATCTCACTTTAATTTGAGAAAGCCCTTGTGATATGACTTGGTTGCATATGCCATAAGTCATCTGCCTTGTTCTTTCGTACTTTGTCAACATATGCAGTCTCTGCTGATAGCACATATGTTGACTGACTCTAATCTTCGCCTCTTTGTCATCGACTCATATATAACCTCAAGACTGCAATATACCTCTCATCTTATGGACCAAACAAGACAAATGGCCAGAAGATGTTTATTGTGGTACTGAAAGGAGATTTTTCTTCATACCTGGGACATGATAGACATTTTTAAGCTGCAGCTCATCATCATTAGACAGGGGAGATACAATTGTACAACCGACATGAGCTATTCGTAACTTTGAATTGTTTGCTGTAACCACCTCTCGGCTTCCCTTGTATTCTGACGAATTTGCAACTTTTCCATTTCACTTGTCATGCGATTGAGCAAACCTGAATCAACAATCCAACTTGATTGGATGTTAATAACAATCTTGGAAATGGCAATATTACTTTCCACAAGCTTTTTCTTTGACCTGCAATCTCTGGCCATATGTCCCTTCTTCTCGCAATTGTAGCACTTCCCTTCAAACTCTTTTCCATGACTTTGATTCTTCCAACCACCTCCTCCACGAGTGCTCCCGCTCCCTTTGCCTTATCGACCTCCTATCTCGTCATCATTCTTCTTAGATCCACTGGCACCATGCAACCTTTGTGAAGTTGCTTGGCCAAGGCTTCCAGACCTGCGAGCAAATTTTCAAATTCTATAAGTGACAGCTGATTTTGCCCAAGAATAATAGTGGTATTGTAGCAGATTACTGATCGAAAAAAAAAAAAAAAGTAACAGACTAAGTGATTGACTAAGCAACAGGGAAAAATTAAACTAACTACTAAAGACTCAAGCATCAAATTAAAAACAAGGAGCTGGAGTTGGTCTTTTAACAATATTCACAACTACTGTATTTATTTCCTCATTACTTATATCGATGAATGATCCCAGGACATCCGGACACACAACTAGTAACGGGTGTCTTGTCTTTTTTGATAAGCAAACTGGTTAATTCGTATTTCTACCGTTAACACAGCCTCTTACCGAAATGTAAGATAATAGTAGACTGCCCTTTTATACCAGAGCAAACACTATTGTGTCACAAATGAGCTATTTATACCGAATAAAAACATCACAAATGTTGCAATGCTAGACCTGAAGTTTTAGTTTATGTAACATTTTTACCTTTTTTCTTATATGGTTTCAGGTACTTCAATTCTAAGAAAAGCCTTACAAAATATAGTAGTCTTGATCTTTTGCCCTTCATAAGAAAAGTCTTACTAAAATGCCCTTTTTTCATTTTAAGTTGAATCAAACTATACTTCTTATTGTAGGCATTTTTGTAAGATATTTTTTATAAAGGGCAAAATATCAAGACCACGTCTTATGTTAGCATTTTTGAACATAACCCAATTCTAAAAGACTGCTGAAGTTGAGCTTTGTCCCAATATGGCCCAAAGAAGGATGCTGCAGATTATGGGCCTTCAAGCCCCAATTTCTCCATCATTGTATATAAACTGTATATCAGTGTATATACAGATTTCCCTTGTATATTAATCTGCCTTCCTTGTAAATTCAATATGTTGGTCCTCCTGGGATGCCCCTGCCGAGATTTTGAAGCTTTGGCCTATTTAAATTGGCGTATAGCATTGTTGTATATGCAATGTATACTGGTGTATACAATCTTTCCTTTTGTTTCCATGTTCTATAACCACCTCCCTACAGCCTGTAATTGGCCTCTGGGGTTTTGTTTTAATTTTTGGAATCTAATTATTTAGATTTTGATCATTATTTTAAAATATATTTTATTAGTATTAAAATATTAAGAAAAAAGTAATTAATATTTTTATGTAATTTTTCTCGATCGAAAAATTAGTTAAATAATCTATCAAAAGGTTAGATTCACATCATAAAATCTTAGATTTACATCACAAAATAGGTAAGTAATGAAAGCTTCAAGTGTAGAACGCAACTTTCAAGGTTTGACTTTATTATTCTACTTAATCAAATCAGGTCTTTTATCTAATCAAATCAGGTATTTCACCTATTCAAATGTATCTTTATAAGAGGGTTGTTTGAGAGGGAAAAAATGATATGATGAATGAAAATAGAGAAGAGAAGAATGGAAGAAGATATGAATTCTGTTGTTAGCGATACTCGGTCTGTTGTGAAAAAATTTTATGACGAATTGAGCGTCACTAACAACGAAACTCGTATCTTGTTTAATTTTTCTCTTCTTTATTTTTTGTCACTATATTATTTTCCTTCACTCGTACACCCCTCTTATAAGGCTTGATTTGAATAGATGAAAGAGTTGATTTGATTGATTGGAATAGTAAAGTTATTTTTTGAAAGTTTATTCTATTTTTTATATAAATTTTAATTATATTAATTTCATTTCAATTTTCTTTTATAAATTTGATACATTCGACTCATAAATTCAAATTTTGATTCAGAAATAATTTTCATCTTTTCTTCTCTGTTTTCACTATATCATTTTTCTCTTTTCAGAAATAATTTTAAAAAATTTAATTTTTATACTACCCCGCGCCCACGCTCACCCCACCCTCTAGCTGCCTACCTCCACCCTCCAAAAAAAGAATTTAAATATTTATTTTTTAAAAATACTTTAGATTATGGAAATATTTTCATGTCAGAGATTATTTTTCTACAAATTGTTATCTACTCTCTAGCTAAAAATAAAAGTTTTTTTCTAAAAAATATTTACCAAATAATAAAAAATATTTTTTACTCACCAACCAAACATGAGAAAATAAATTAGAAATCAACTCATTTTTCTAAATAACATTTTCCATGGAAAATATTTTTCTCCATACCAAATACACCCTTAGTGAAAATGATTTATTTTTGTGGCATCTCCAATTTCTAAATTGAGCTTTGAATATGACAAAGAAAAAGAAACAAAGAAGGATGAAGGAAGGACGAGGGAAAATGGTAAAGAATAAAAGAAATAAAGAGGAAGAAGAAGAAGAAAGGAACACCAAAGAAGTCATTAATGTCGAGAAGAAGAAGACTAAAGAAGAAAAGGGAAGTAGTAGAGTAATATGCCCTATATTAAAATTAAAAATTATCGAATGACCATTTTATGTAACTAATATTAATTAAATAATTTTTTTGGACCTAATGAATATTTTGTCTACTTTTCTCTTGAAATTAATGGATCAAATTCCTAAGAAAACACTTAAATAAATTTAAAAAAAAGATAATGTGAAATTGTATGGAATCACATGACAAAGATTGAGAATAACAAAGAAATAAAAAATAAATATTATAAAATAAAATATAGTTTTAAAAAAATAGAATAATCAAAATAAAAATAAATTAAAATGAATATATAAAAAAGAAATTAAAAAGTAACCAGCATGTAATCACACCTTGTAATTACCTGAAATTTACAGCCTCCCTCCGTGAATTGAAAAGTGTAATTACACCCAATTACCTGTCCAACCAAACAGATCAAACAGTGTAATTACACCCAATTCCACCAAATCCAATTACCTGGGCGTCCTTCTAAACAGACTTTTAGGATCTGTTTGGAAAAACGCATGGTAATTAAAATTAGTATAATTATCAGGGTGATAATTACACACCTTTATTGGAAATCCTTAGTTGTTAATTGTTAGAAGTAGTTATTAAAAGTTAGTTACAATGTTAATTGGTAGCTTCAATTAATTAGTTAGTTATTGGTTAAGTATGGGTGTTGATCCTCTAGAAGTAGGCACATGATAAGAAGGTGGAAATTACTCAGTGAAGAAATAAGACAGTACATTTCTTCTTCTTCTTCTTCTGATCGATTTCTTCTTCTTCATTGTTTCCCCAGATAATTGCTTCCAGCAATTTCTTCATGGTATCAGAGCCACAAATCAGTGGCTGATTCATTCGATTAAGATTTGATTCAGAGAGATTAGCTAGAATTCATGGCAGATTCTGCAACCAATGCCACAATCGGTACTGAGAGTTCAGTCGAAACTCTCGATCAAATTGAGAAAAGACGCAAGCATCCTCTTTACCTACACAACTTCGATACTCCGGATTGTGTTCTCACCACTGTGCAGCTCACAGGGACTGAAAATTACTCATTGTGGAGCAGATCTATATTGATCAACCTTCGAGCTAAGAGTAAGCTAGGTTTTATGCTTGACACTCGCAGAAGAAGTGATTACAAGGGAGAAATGGAGGAACAATAGGAGAAATGCAATGCATTTATGCCTGCATGGATTATGAACACTGTCTAAAAAGAGCTCCTTAGTAGCATTGTTTATGCCACGAATGCGGCAATGGTGTGGGTTGATCTGAAGGAGAGATTTGACAAAGTCGATGGATCTAGAGGCTATAAACTACATAGGGAAATTTGCACAATCAGTCAAGGTAACATGTCAGTTTCTGCCTATTTTTCGAAACTGAGGTTGCTATGGGATGAATTTGATGCACTGGTTCCCCCACCTTCATGTAGTTGTGATAATCTAGAACTTATGTTGATCATCTAGCATGCCTGAGATTATTTTTCTTTCTGATGGGATTGAATGAGGTGTATGGACATGCTCGTGGTCAAATTCTAATGATAAGTCCTTTACCTAGTGTTGGTAAGGCTTATGCAATAATCATGACAGATGAGGGCCAAAGGTTAGCTGCTAGTTCACATGTAGGGAGTGACATACAAGAAAAGATTGCTTTGTATGCAGGGAAAGGAACTTTTCCTAAGAAATTTCAGTCCAGGGAGAAGAATTGGGACCAAACTTGTGATTACTGCAAGATTCAAGGACATGTGAAGGAGGATTGTTATAGGCTAAATGGATATCCTCCTGACTGGAAATATAAAAAGAAACCAGGAGTACCAGCAAATTTGATGCAAAATAACAGACATTAGAATGCTGCAAACCATGTAGTTGCTACTAAAAATGAGATAGAATTTGAGGATGTTTTTACTCCTGCTGCTCCTATAATAAAAGGGAATACTGAGTCTGGTGCAATCATATTCACACAGCCAATTTTTACTCCAAGCCAATACAATAGGATCTTGCATATGTTGAAAAGAGATGAAGTAGGTGCAAGCTCAAGCAAGACACCAGATAATATGGCTAACATGGCAGGTATGATTACCATATCTAAAGCTTTGTCTGTGAATAATGATAGATCATAGGTCAAGATTGAAAAAGGGAAGGAAAATTGGATAGTAGATTCAGGGGCTACATGTCATATGACATACAAACAGGATAAACTTTGTCATGCATCTAGTTGTGTCAATAAGATGGTGTATTTACCCAATGGTGAGGCTGCACAAGTGTTGCACACTGGTTGTTGTGGCACAATTGAAGGAAAAGTATTAGATAATGTGTTGGTGTTGCCTGCATTCAAGCATAACCTATTTTCAGTGTCTAAACTGACAAAACAACTGAATTGCTTAGTTAAATTCTTCCCTGAGTTTTTTGTACTTCAGGACCTCTCTAATGGAAAGGTGAAGGGGATTGGTAAAGAAATTGATGGGCTGTACTATCTTCCTGCTGGACTGCAATGTGAAGAAGGCAAAGGAAATCAAACAGTATTGATGACCCAATGCTCCAATGCAAACAAGCTACTATGGCACAACAGACTAGGCCACCCTTCTACAAAAGTGTTGCAACATCTATTCATAGATGAGAATTTCAGTGATGAATGTAATAAGTGTTCTGTCTGTCCACTTGCCAAACAAACTAGATTACCTTTTCAGCTGAATATGTCTAGGGCACTAGCTGTTTTTGATTTGATCCATTTAGATGTGTGGGGACCTTACATGATTACTACTCATAATGGCTTTAAGTATTTCTTAACAATAGTTGATGATCATTCAAGAATGTGTTGGTTGTATCTGTTGAAATTGAAAGGTGATGTATTTTCAGTATTAAAATCCTTCATGGCATTAGTGAAAACTCAGTTTAACAGGCAGATTAAAAGGGTAAGGACTGATAATTGGACTGGATACTTTAACAATGAGTGTTGTAATCTGTTGAAATCTCTTGGTATTGTTCATGAAAGTAGTTGTCCATATACTCCACAATAAAATAAAGCGGTTGAAATAAAACACAGACATATACTTGAAGTGGCTAGAGCAATCAGGTTTCAGGGCAACATTCCTATAAGATTTTGGAGAGAGTGTGTGTTGTCTGCTGTCTATTTAATTAATAGGCTTCCTACACCAGTTTTAAAGGGAAAATCTCCTTATGAACAGTTTCATGGACACAAAGCAAATATTGATCATTTGAGAACCATAGGTTGTTTGTGTTATACAACCAAGGTAATCAAGCAAGACGAATTTTCTCCTAGAGCTGAAACTTGTGTGCTGATGGGATATTCACCAACTCAGAAAGGGTATTTACTATATAGTCTATCTCAGAGAAAGCTTGTTATCAGTAGGGATGTTGTGTTCAAGAAAACCATTTTTCCATTCAAACAGGTACTCAATAGACACAAGCCATTATTTTCTGCTAAGCCAATTGCAACATTAGATGATTTTCCTTTATGTGAAGAAGATAGAGAGCTACATGTACTTGTGCCTATCTGTGCAGATGATACACCCCTAGAAGATGATCCCATGGTCATGAATCATGATGCACCAACACTAGAGGCTAGCCCCAATGAAGAACCTGAAATTGCCCCTGATGCAGGACCTGTTACAACTGAACTAATGCCTATGAGAAATGAGAAATTTCTAGTCAGAAAATCCATTAGAACTCCTCATCCTCCTATCTGGATGAAAGACTATGTGACCCAAACTCCCACATCTCATTGTCATTCTCAAAGCAACTATATATCATATGACAGTGTATCCTCTAAGTACAAAGCCTACTTATCTATGTTTCCACAAATACTGAGCCAATGACCTTTGAGGAAGCAATCACAGACAAGAGGTGGATACATACTATGTAGCAGGAAGTGCAGTCTCTGGAGGAAAATGGCACCGAGGAAATAGTTGAACTACCTGAAGGGAAGAACAGTGTTGGCTGCAAATGGGTTTTCAAGATTAAATATAAAGCTGATGGTCAGGTTGATAGATTTAAAGCCAGGCTAGTGGCCAAGGGATACAACCAAATTGAAGGAATTGACTACCAAGAGATATTTTCTCCAGTAGTTAAGATGACAACAATCAGATCAATTATAACATTAGCTGCTACTCAACATTGGAACATCTTTCAGATGGATGTGTTTAATGCATTTCTACAAGGGGATCTACGTGAAGAAGTGTATATGGAACTGCCCAAAGGATTCTACAGTGATGAGAAGAATAAGAATCTTGTATGTAAGTTGGTGAAATCTCTATATGGACTCAAGCAAACTTCCAGGCAGTGAAATGCCAAGCTGACTGAAGCATTGTTAAGTTCAGGCTACTTACAAAGTCATCTGGACTACTCTTTGTTCACAAAGAAAAGGGGTGATGGACTAGTGATAGTCTTGGTGTATGTTGATGATCTACTGATTATAGGGAATGATGCAATGTTGATAGAAGAAACCAAACATACTTTATACAGTCACTTCAAGATCAAGGACTTGGGTGAACTTAAATACTTCTTGGGCATTGAATTTATGAGGTCCAAAGAAGGTATTGTGATGAATCAAAGAAAATATGCACTTGAACTAATAGCTAAAGCAGGTTTAGGGAATGTCAAGCCCAACATGACACCACACTGGAATGTAATAAAAAACTGACCAACATTGAATTTGATCCAGACATCCTATATGAGGACATCCCAAGGTATCAAAGATTGGTTGGCAAGCTACTATACCTCACCATTACAAGGCCTGACATAACCTTCGCAATCCAGTTACTCAGCCAATTCATGCAGAAGCCTAAGGTGTCACATTGAAAAGCTGCATTGAGAGTAATCAAATATGTCAAAATGGAGCCTGGAAAGGGGTTGCTTATGAGCTCTACTCAAAGATTTCAGTTAAGTGGATACTGTGATGCTGATTGGGCTGTATGCCCAAGCACAAGAAGATCAGTCACTGATTTTGTTCTGAAGTTTGGTTATTCACTTGTCTCTTGGAAATCAAAAAAATAACACACAGTATCTCGGAGCTCTGCAGAAGCATAGTACAGAAGTTTAGTTGCATTAACAGCTGAAGTAGTATGGGTCACCAGTCTCTTCAAGGAGTTGGGTATGCAGTTGATAGAACCAGCATTCATCTATTGTAATAGCAAATCAGCCTTACAGATTGCAGCCAATCCGGTGTTTCATAAACGTACAAAACACATAGAGATAGATTGTCACTTCATTAGGGAGAAGGTCCAGAAGGGGCTTATCAAGACCATCTATGTTCATACCAAGGATCAGCAAGCAGACTTGCTTACCAAAGCATTAGGGAGAACACAACATGAGTTCTTACTAAGCAAGCTTGGATTATTGAACCTTTTCAATACATCCACCTTGAGGGAAAGTATTGGAAATCCTTAGCTATTAATTGTTAGAAGTAGTTATTAAAAGTTAGTTACAATGTTAATTGGTAGCTTCAATTAATTAGTTAGTTAGTTAGTGGTTAAGTATGGGTGCTGATCTTCTAGAAGAAGACACATGATAAGAAGATGGAAATTACTTGTACATATATATACACTTATGTATACACAACGAAGAAATAAGATAATACATTTCTTCTTCTTCTTCTTCTTCTGATCGATTTCTTCTTCTTTATTGTTTCCCCAGATAATTGCTTCCAATAATTTCTTCAACCTTGATAATTCTACTGTCCTTTTTGTTCGCCAAAGTGTAATTACAATGTAATTGTTATTGTCTTGTTTGGATGGACAAATGTAATTACGTAGTTAATTTAACAAATTAGATTTTAAATAAACCATATTATTACTTATTTTTTATTTTATTTGTATGCTATACAAGATCTAATTTATTATTATTATCAGAAATTAAAAAAATTAATTCTCAAAAGTTAATAAAAGAAAGCACAAAAATTAAGCACATAAAATAATTTATCAATGCATCAAAATGTAAAAAAGAATAAAAAAAGAGATTTTACTTGAAAACCTTAGAATGTTGCTAGAAATGGAAATGTTCAAATAAAAAAAAGATTTTGCTCGAGAACCTTAGAATATTGCTACAAATGAACATGTTCAGATAAAAAAAGAAACGATTGTCTTTTCATATTCCATATAAAAAATATATTTAAAAAGAAAGATAAAACGTTTGATGTCACATCATGTAATTACACCCAATTCCTAGCTCCTTCATGGGAATTGAAGAGTTCAATTACACCAAATTCCATTGATACCAAATAATTACTTAATCTACTAAACAAACCAAAACATATAACTATATTCAATTACACCAATTTCTACTTATATGGAGACTTTCCAAACAAGCCTTAGCCTCTCACAACATCCAAAATTATGAAGTTGTATTCATGGAAAAATATCGAAAGAACATTGGACCACATTGTAATTTTAGAAACTTAGTAGCGATGTATATCACAATTTATACAAAATAGATGGGGTTTCAAAAGAAATTTATCTCCATATATGAGCTCCAACAGGTTTTCACCTCTGAATGCCAATGGCGACTGTTCTTTCTCTGAACTGGACCCGGTTCGCCTCTCAAGTTCCTCGCTCTTTTTCCTTTCCAGTTCTTCGTAAGCATCGTCAATTCCTCCGATTATACCGGAGCTTCCGGTTTTCCGGTAGCTTCTGCACTTTGTACTCCTCATCTACCCGCCCTTACACTGTCGTAGCTCCCAGTTCTCAGTCTAATGGTAAGTAGAAACAAATCATTCTTCATTTCATTACTGTTCAAACGGAAAATAGATATAAGTTCAATTTTAAAACTCCGTTGTTGGCTGGTTACTGAAGATGTAGTACATTTAACTTTCTCATGACCCCGTATCATTAATCACAACTAATTTTTGATTGGTAGAACTATTACTCTAGTAAAGTTGATTAATCACTTAGTAATGAATATCTAACGGAGAATTGTATTGATATGGACAAGTATAATCATGTACATTGATCTAGAGTTCATCCTTCTTTACAACAAAACTTAGAAATAAAAGAAAAATAAAGAAGGGGTGGGAGGTTCCGGAATTAGTCTAATGAAACAACTAAGAAAATAAAGATACAAGTTTTTAGCATAAGCCTAATGAAATATCTCCTCTTGTACATATAGCTGCCTACAGTGCACATGCAGGGTCCCAATGTATTTTTACAGCTTCCTTGGTGGAGGCTTGGGCCTGCTTCTCTTTCTAATTGGTCGAATTGCACCAAATTTGTTAGGATCAAACGTTTACCATTATGCCAAAATCTATAGCTGATAGCAAAGGAGCAACTTTATTTCATGCAAGCGCCGTGTTCGATCACGACTCCAACCCTGGCAACTTCAGCCCTTCATGGGCCTTGCCATAGGCAAGATGTTGACGTTACCCAACAAGCCCCCTCTCAACACTTGCCTCATGCGGCATGTTGCTCTTGGGAATCGAACCCATGAGCTTGACTCTGATACCACTTGTTAGGATCAAGTGCTTATCATTATGCCAAAAGCCATAGTTGATAGCAAAGACACAACTTTATTTTTTAACTAAGTCCACCATGCAAGCGCCATATTCGATCATGACTCCAACTTGGGCCACCTCAACCCTCTCATGGACCTTGCCATGGGTAGATGTTGGCGTTACCCAACAAAATATATTATCTTCTGCCTCATTAATAATGAGATAGTTCACAAACATTTTGATAATCTAAACCAGACAAGTCACCAGTACCATTCAGTCTGATGCATTACCAAACTTTTTGGCAGACTCGAGTAGTTATACTGAGGTGGGTGATGAAAGATATGACGTGATTGTGGTGGGAGGAGGCCACGCAGGATGTGAAGCTGCCCTTGCTTCAGCACGATTAGGGGCAAGAACACTGCTTCTTACTCTTAATATTGATCGCATCGCATGGCAGGTAATGGGAACTCGTTTTTCTGTTTTCTGGACTTTTTCTGTTACATGCAATGTCCTTTCTGTTCTTTGGTGTTTATTTATCACTAATATTTTAAGTTGTATTTGTTGGAGTTCCACATCGGTGGGATATCGGGTACTTGGTCTCCTTATATCGTCTTGGTCAATCCTCCCTCATGAGCTAGCTTTTGGGGTTGGGTTAGGGCTAAGGTCCATTTCCCTAAAAGTATTCTTTCCTTCTTTAAATGAGGAAAACTGTGACATAGGAATATGAAACTTTAATTTTAGAAGAAGGAATTGATCTAAGCTCAGTTAGCTCCACAAAATGGTGAAACTATAATCAATGAGCACAAAGTGGCAAATAAGTTGGAACAGAAGGAAGTCTACAACTACATGATAAAAAAGAAAAGAAAAAACAAGGTTGGAATAGAAGAACTGGGAAAGGCAAATTCTGTATAAAGAGGCATATATACCACTGCTTCCATGAAGCTCTAAGGTACCATGGAAGAGCATCACAATGGGATCTTTGGATTGGATTGCTGCTTCCCAAGGGATAATTTGTAAATTTGTGATCCCAAGACCCTCCAGACTGTAAATGAAACTACTTAATCAGCAGGTCTTTCAAAAGGTGGTTCATAGTACCCGGAACCAGAATATAACAGGTCACACTATGTATGGGCCTATGGGGTATGGAGGAAACTTCAACTGATTGAACTAATGTCTACCCAAATGAATAGAGACCTCACAAATCTGGATAGGAGAGTTGAGGAATTACAGGAGCAGCTTGGGATCACAGTTTTTGAATGCTGGAGCCACCGGTAGGTTGACAGCACCATCAAAAAGATTTGGAAGATGATACCAGCTGCCATCTTATGGACTATCTGGAATGAAAGAAATAGAAGATGTTCTGGTGGCCTCTCAACTTGCCAATCCACGCTCAAAGTTAAATGTCTTTTGTATTTATATAGTTGGGTTTTCTTGTCTCCAATGGATTCCACTGATAGCTTTTTAGATTTTGTTTGCTCTATGATAATGTAGTAGAGATAATATACTGGTGCTCACTCTTCCGTAACTCCTTCGCACCTTCTTGATGCCATGAATGGAATCAATTACTTCATCTAAAAACGACCACTTAGGCTCAGTTCCAGTCTGACCTATTCAATCCAGAACTAATCAGTAAAGAGAGACCATTGTTAATCCAGTTGGAAGACTGGTCCAACATCAGGAGAGGATGCTAAGACAAAGACCCAAAGCCACTTGGATCTCCTATGGAGATTCTAATACCAAGTTCTTTCATGTCTTTATGAAAGCAAGGAAGGCCCAAAACAAGGTATCCAACATCAATAGTGAGCTTGGAGACATGTTAACTGATCCAGTACAATACAACAGGAATTCCTGAAGTTCTTCAAAGGCTTTGTGAGAACAAATGCAGCTGCAGTGTCAAATATTGACATAACAATAGCCAGAGATGGCCCGTGCCTTGCACCTGATTATCAAAGACAATTGCGCAGGAGGTAAGAATGGAGGAAGTGCTGCTAGCCCTCAAAGATTTATCTTCTGACAAGGCTCCAGCCTCCAGGTATTCATGGCTTCCCAGCTGAGTTTTTTAAAACTTTCTGCGGAACCAGAGGAGAGGAGGTGATGGAAATTGTGTTACAATTCTTTGAAAATGCAAAGCTCTTTAACTGGGATAAACTGTATTTCATTGACATCAGTACCCAAAGTTCTTAATCCTACTTATGTCAAAGAGTTTAGACTTTAGACCCTTTGCCTGTTGTACTACTATCTACAAACTGATAGGCAGGTGCTTCGAGCATTTAACTTCTTGTGGACTACTTGGTGGGTTCCTCAGTCAACTTTTATAGAAGGGAGGAGCACTCCTGACAATGTGATTATAACTCATGAACTGGTCAAAGGATACTCTCAAAGGGAGTATCTCCCGCATGCATACTGAAGGTAGCTATTAGAAAAGCTTATCAGCTGAGTGGGGTTTCTGAAGAATGGTTCTGTTTGAGTTTGGCTTTCCTCTAAAGTTTGTGAATTTGGCGAGTGTGTGACCACAGAGCAATATGCCTTTATCCTTAATGGCAATCTTAATCCTACGTTCCAAGTAAAAACTAGACACCTTATACCTTTGTATTAGGTATGGAGTATTTAAGCATATCACTGGAGCAACTAAGACAATCTTGATTTTACTACCATCCTAGGAGTGAGAGACTCAAACTAGTACGCATCTGCTTTGCAGATGATCTTCGATGTGTTGCAGAGCTGACAATGTGTCTATTCAGTTGATGCTACAGTCTTATGATCACTTCTCCTGGATCTTTGGGTTACATGCTAATTTGGATAAGAGCTCTATCTATCTGGCAAAGAGCAAGTCCTCACTGAAATGCACTTTTCTAATGGTGAGGTTCCATTTAGGTACTTGGGAGTGCCTCTCTCATCAAGGAAGCAGAGTATTCAACAATGTATGCCACTTGTAGAGAAGATGATAGCAAGAGCGAAATGTTGGACCACTAAATTTCTGTTCTAGCAACTAATAAAGTGTCGCTTGTTTGAGATGCATACTTACTGGGCTCAGGTTTTCCTTCTACCAAAGAAGATCAGTTCCCATGGACAGACAGCACTGAGGCATCAAGAAAAGCACCGATTGCCTGTGGCAAAGTGTCTACCAAGATTCATAGTAGGCCTTAACATCATTGGTGTGTATAAATGGAACAAAGCAGCTATTTGTAAATTTTTGTCGGTACTGAATGGAAAAAAGCATACCCAATGGATTCAATAGGTGCACAACTTCTATATCAAAGACAAGGACCAGACTGACTCCTAGCCAAGCAAGCTGGATTGTTAGGAAATCGTTTAATGCAAAAAAGGGCGTAACAACAGTAGCCTGATAACGCAGTTGTAAAACCATTGTGGGAAAGGCAAATTCTGTATAAAGAGGCATATATACCACTGCTTCCATGAAGCTCTAAGGTACCATGGAAGAGCATCACAATGGGATCTGGGACTATGCCTAGACATCAATACATGGCTGACTTAGTCCAGAGTGGATTGACTGGAAAAATGGGGTGACCATGTCTCAAAGGACTGTGTTCTGTGCAATGGAGGAGTAGAAGAAACACTGCATTTTTTCTTTGAGCGCACATACTCAAAACATGGATGAAAGTCCTTATGGACCTGGATGGGTGAAAACAGACAGATAACAAGCTGGGATAATAAGCCCACTGGCAGGCCAATCATGTGAAGAACAATGGAGTCGAGGCTGATACTTTGAAGTTCTTATTTGCTGCATCGATCTACCATATCTGGATCGAGCGCAATGTAAAAAGATTTGAGGGCACCCAGAGGGAGAGCAGAGACAAAGTTAGAGAGGTTGTAATTCAATTACATCTCAGAGGGAACCAACAACCATGGTGGAAAAGGATTTTAGAGCAGTTAACTAGTGGAGTTTACTTTTGTATATTATGTAGATGATCCGATCCGCAAGGACCATGATTGGGAATTATTTGATCGTCTTTCTCTGAGGAAGAGTCGAAATAGAATCAACTTGAATTCGTGATGTCTGGATTTCTTAATCTCAATTTTATTTGAAAGAATAAGTTGAATGAAAGCTTTTGAGTCATCTATCAATAGGCAGTCAACACTGACAAAGATAATGTGCCAGACATAAAAGAACTTGATTCATCATCTAACATCGTACCTAAGAAAAGTTTTTTCATGTTTTTGTTATTACGCTTAGTCCAGCAAGAGATTATTTTTGAGGACTAGTTCTAGAGTCTAAAGAACTAGCAGCTTTGCATATATTTTACTTGGTTGAATAACAAATACACTTATTAATTTTGACCAAAAAAGACATCTCTCAATCTGTGATGTTATGCTTCAATTGCTGCTTCCAAAGGACAACATGAAAATTTGTTAACAAGTCACTGTGAAATATCTTGTTTAGGAAATTAAGGAATTAAAGAGAGAAGGAAAAACTTCTCTCTGGATAATGTGCAGTCATAAAAGAACTTGATTCATCATCTAACATCGTACCTAAGAAAAGTTTTTTCATGTTTTTGTTATTCTTGTTTAGGAAATTAAGGAATTAAAGAGAGAAGGAAAAACTTCTCTCTGGACCATTCTATGTATGATTTTTGAACTATTGTGTTCTTTTGTAATGTGCTTTTTACTATGGTGCTTTATGTTACTCTTTTTATTTTTTGGTGGGTTTTTGTCTACTCCATTAAGCTATAATTCAAGGACTATTAGGTTTCCTACCCAATATTGGTTTTTATATTTGAATCTGCTTTCTTTTCATGATTATACTCTTACTAATCAAAATTTATGCAGCCATGTAATCCCGCAGTTGGTGGACCTGCAAAGTCTCAGCTGGTGCATGAAGTCGATGCACTGGGTGGTGAAATTGGAAAAATAGCGGATAGGTAAACTTCAGTACTTCAGCTGCTATTGAAAAAATCATCTAGTCTTGTTCGGTAACCAGCTCAGTGAATCATTGTTGTTTTCAACTCTGCAAAATAGTAAACAAAACTATGTTTGTCTTTTAAAAGGAAACTATTGAAATTTGGCATCAATTTTTAAATTCTTATAATAATATAGGGGGCAAGAATACTAAAAAAGCCTGGGTACTTATAAATTTGTGCATCTGAAAGGAAGAATAACTGAAGAACTATGATAGATGCTGAATAGGGGAAAAAAGAAAACAGTGAACAAAGTAGTTAGCAAGTATAAAAACATCTTTGGAACAAGTTTGGCAAGAAATGGAGAGGGTGTAGCTGTGTGGGACAAGATAAATTTAAACAACAACAACATACCCAGTGGAATCCCACAAGTGGGGTCTGGGGACAAGATAAATTTAGTAGAAAAAAATCAGCTTGGGCTTTTTTTTTTTTATTTTTTTTTGTATGGTATTCGATATTCTTGGAGTTATATTTTCTTAATCCACCTATCATTATTCAGGAGACTGATGAGCTTCTTTTTCAAATAGGTGCTATTTGCAGAAACGTGTTCTTAACATCTCTAGGGGGCCTGCTGTTTGGGCATTACGTGCACAGACAGATAAGAGAGAATATGCTCTAGAAATGAAAAAGATTGTTGAGAGGTAAGTATTAATTGTCCCAACGTAGAATACAGCTGTTATCAAGAATGACTTGTGCTCATTGTTAAGCTGTTCAAAGGTTTTACCATACAGAGCAGATGTTCTTATTAAGATACTTTACAAATTTTACGAACACGGGGCAGATAAATTTCACTAAGGCCAATAACACATTCAGTAACGTGTCTTTGTCTCTACTGTAATTACCACTTTTCCTGTGTTTGATTTTTTCCTACACAGTGAAATAAGTATTTTATGAGTGCTAGGTAGATTATGATTATGTACTTATTTCATAAGCTTTGTTCTATTGTTCTTGGACTGACAAAGATGAAAGCTTAGTAATTTCTTGTCCATGCTATTGCAGTTCATGGATCACTTATATACTAGGTTGACATCTCGGATACTTATCTTTCTAGTTAAAACTTTTTTTTGCTATACAAATGTTACAAACACGGGGTTGGTAAATTTCAATAAGCCCATAATACATTCAGTAATTTGTCACTTTCACGCTACTGCAGTTCCGACTTATCCTGTGTTTCATTTTGAACTACGCAGTGAAATGAATAGTTTATTTGTGCCAAATAGGTCTTTTTATATGATTATATTTTTTTTCTTAAGCTTTGATCTATTATTCCTGAAGAAATAAAGATGGAAAGCTTAGTATATTCTGATCCGCATTATAGAGGTTCATGGACCGCATATACTAGACTGGCATCTTGGATGTTCTTTCTAGCAAATCTTGTGTACTTCTCAGTTAAAGTTGTACAATGTTTCCATTTAACAAATTATTTGAAATATATATCCTGTACCTTGCAAAAAGTTGAACTTCTTGGGTCCCCTGGGGTATGATGGTCATCTTTTCTTTATTACATTACCAAGTGCTATGAAAATATTCACCTCAGGTTTCTGGGATGACTGCTGTGCTGATGTAATTTTTACCTGTTATTCCGAGCCGAACTAAATCCATTTCGTTTGGCTTCTTCTGAATTATTTTGTTTCTTCTTTTTCCTTTTTGGGTATGAAAAGGACAACGACCTGAGCCATAAACATCTATTTACTTACCTGAAAGCTAAGCATAGAGAAATTCAATTAATTCCTCTTGCATGTTTGTGCATGTCTTTGCAAATCCATTTGTTGAAATTATGTTTCTAAAACATATTGATGGCCCTCACATTTTCTGAGCCTAACTTGTGGCTCCCATTTCCAGCACCCCAAACCTCTTTATCAGAGAGGCAATGGTGACAAATATTTTGCTGGGAAAAAATGACAACGTTGAGGGGGTCTGTACTTTCTTTGGAATGAACTTCTATGCACCTTCGGTGATTCTGACGACAGGGACTTTTATGAGTGGGAAAAATTTGGATTGGTAGAACTTCAATGCCTGCAGGAAGAGCTGGTGAATCAGCTTCCGTTGGTATAACAGAAAACTTGCAGCGCCTTGGCTTTGAGACTGATAGGCTAAAAACTGGAACCCCTGCACGTGTGGACTCTCGCACTGTGGATTTCTCAGGCTTGGAGCCCCAATATGGAGATGAAGAGGTCCTGCTGCTTATTCTTAATATGTAGGTTCTGTAGACTTAACTGTATCTATGATCTATAATCATGCTGAACTACTTGTGGAATCCAATAGCATATTACTTATGACAATGTATTTTGTGGGTGAGCTGCAAATATTGGATGCCTCTGGATGAGTTTCGTTTATTAAGTATGTTGTATAAGATAGAATCACTTGCAAGTTCATACTATATTTATTTTGAGTTGTTTCATGGAGAAACTTGCTTGTCATTTTGAAATGCTCTGGATCTCTCTGAGCCTATATCTGATTTAGGATTTTCTCCAAAAAATACTCTGATAGTCGATATCTAGTACTCCTTTTCCCTGGTCCTACAGTTATTTCTTGATTTTTACTGATAATAATAGATGTTAAAATTGTCTTGAGTGGAAAACCAATTTATTATGAGCAACTTTATACCTAATACGAAACTGCAATCATATGTTTGTGGGTGCTATGTGCTATAGATTACAAGTTACATGATGTCCAGGGATCTTAGTGAACAGTATATACATCATGAGGGAGCTTGTGTTCTTGAAGTTAGCTACTTGTAGAACTTTTATTTTGCTTGTGCCTTCATTTTATCTCATGAGGGTTTAAGATTTGGAGAAATGAAATTCCTTTTAAGTGTGCTATGTATTTGTTGGTAAGGTTTTCATTTAAAACTAATTAAATTTTCTTCATCACTAATTATATGTATGTATACATGCTCATGCCTCTGCATTTATATGTTTTTTAACATTTATCACTGATCCTCAGGTAAGCTGGTTCAGTTTTGATGCTAATTACCATATAGAAAGGGAACAAATGTGTTGCTACCTTACACGTACCACACAGAGTACTCATCAGCTAATTAGGGATAATTTGCATGAAACTCCTACTTATGGAGGTTGGGTGGACGCTAAAGGCCCTCGATACTGCCCTTCCATCGAGGATAAGGTATTGTATGATGTTGTAGCACATGGAGATTCTTTTTAGCTCCACTCTAGCTCTATCTTCTTGTTAATGACACCTAATGCATGGAATGCTTTTATTTCCTGATGTGAGAATGTTGCACGTTTCTCAGCCAAAAATGTGAATCAGAAACTATTTATCTTCCTTCCAACCATCATGACAATTTCAAATAAAGCACAGAAAAGTTTGCAACTACAGATTTTATCTCCAAGGGTGTTGTTATATTTTGTTTAATGCTCTGTTGAGAGGGTGCAATTGTTAAAGAAGGTTACTATTGTACTATTTCTCAAGCATGAAAGCTTGGAATCATATGCACTTGAGCTATGTTTTGAACCTACTATTAATGATCATTATTCCCATGAAGTGTTGATGTTGTCCCTTTTTGTTCTCCCTGCAAATAAGTTATATCCTGATTTCAGCGGGAGGCAATTTATACCTACTGAAATTTGTTGGTACTAAATTGTTATGTAACATGGCCACACCTTTTGCTATTGGAAGGAAAAGAAAATAAGTGGAGGGAAGATTTAATTTCATGTGATTCTAGAATCTGCTAATATTACATGTAGCTCTTCTAGCGAGTGGAGGGTAATTCCCTACTTGTAAAAGAGTATGTTGTGGCGAGTGTTAGTTGTTAATTTAGTAATCCCTTGTTCAAATATCATGGCTCCAGATTGGAAATC
>DF363237.1:1362-28108 GCA_000787875.1 Solanum virginianum
AGACTCCATATATCGAAACATGGCTCTAATAATACTACGATAGGCAGGGACCTTAGGACATGTTCCTAGCTCACCCTCAATAAAATTAAAAGAACATGAAACAGTCTCAAAGTATTAGCATAGAGTAAGAATGACAAGAAAGGAAAAATAGTCTTGGTTTGCCGTCAGAGCATACTATAAAATCTTCAATGTAGAGTAAAGCTAGCCATGAGCGTGAGGAATGAAATGAGAGCCCTCCCTTACATTATAAAATAATGTATGCAAAGAAGTATGTGTTAGTACGTCTACATGTACTAAGTATTTGCACGAATTATGTAGTGCAATTAACCAAGTAAATATTATAATAAGAGATGCATTTAAAAGCAATAATAAACATAATAATGGTCTATCAACAAGTAAATCATAAAAGGAATCATGTAAAGGCAGAGGTTATGCATAGTCAAGGATTTCATTATAAAGAACCATACATATGTGTGGGATATAACCATAACTGACTATAAGACCATGTAAGGTATTACATGAAATTTCAATGTCAACTCATACATCAGAAAAAAGAAAATTTACTTATCAAGATTGAACTCTTCCCTACTAAGCAAGTGTCATAAATCATATGTTATATATGGATCCATTAGCTAAATCATACTGACAATATAATCCTATAGCGGCAATATAGTTATGAGACTTAGAAATTGTTACTAATAAGGACTCCTTAGGTCGAGTCCCTAGCTACCTCAAGGTTCTCTCGGTGCATGCTAAGTTAAAATTCATGAAATACGTTACTTATCATGAATGGTTCATAATTTTCATAAGCTTATTATGTAGGAAAGACAAATTCATAACCACCAATTCAAATCATAGAAACTTATTCATATAACAACTCATTTTCATATGATTCATGTAATATAGGTGTAAATCTTCCATCATTATGAATTCTACATCCATACAGAGTGTCATTAGGGTCTTAGATCACCTTTTTAACAAACTTCCTTAACCACTTGAAATTTCATAATCATGACTTGTCTTAGGTGATCACCTTTTTAATAAATTTGCTTAACCACTTGAAATTCCATAATCATGACTTGTAAGTGAAATTAGAATAAAAGCATGAATTCTCACATAATTGACTTGAAATCATACATTGCTAACATCTTTGTAGTGATCCTCCTGTTTTAATCATTTTGTAGTGTTTATATGTAAGTTTATAATTTGGGGGATATGTAGTATGATTTTCAAGTTGATCAGACGAGTCTTGGAGAAGAAAATTCATTTTGGAAGTACGAATAGAACATGTGTAATGAATATTCATATATATACCGACACTTTAAAAAATATTGTACATATTTAGAGATAAATATTATTTTAAGCGAAGAAAAATATAATAATCCTAATATTATTTTGATATTTTATATTTAAAATAAGAGAGAAAAGAGAAAAAGGTGCAAATTCCAAACAGTCTTAATTACTTTATGAAGAGAGATATCCCTTCACAAGTAGAAATGGCAACAAAGCGGAGCGGATGTGAAAGGATATATCGTTTAGGGACTGCCCTAAACCGAATGAGTCAGAGCTTAGTTTTAAAAATTATGTAGATGCAGGGGGTCACTTGGATACTGGTGAAAACAGTGAACAAAAGAGGGAGGAGGAAAAATAAAGTGGAACAATAAAATGAGGAATTATTATTAAAATATTCAGATGAATTTATTTATATTTTTCTTCAATGTGAATAAAAATGTTTATTCCTTTTACATGTGATTGACTTAAAAGAACAAGAAATCATCATCAAAAATAAAAATGCTTCTTCTTTTAACATATGTGTTTGACTTATACGGAGCGGCGCAAATTAAAAATTAAAAATATACTATACAAGGCGGGTTGAAAATTTTATGAATTTGACTAAATATACCTAGCACGTCCCATTATCAACCCTATTCATACATTCACAATAAATAATGTATCATAATTTTTGAGGCATATATATATATATATATATTTATTGCAATCCTAAGTATTGACCAGGATTTAGTTTATTTACTTTGTGTTAATAATGTTATTCATAACATTCTGTTTTCAAAGACTAAAAGACGATATTATTCATCAGGTGTTAATTGTTGAGTATTTGTCATGAATTTTTTTTATCATATTTGGAGTTTTCCTTTTAGAAAAATGAAAACAGAATTTTTTCATATCTGGCAAATTCTTTTTCTAATAGGAAAAGGTTTATGACTCTATAAATAGAGACTCATTCCTTCTAACGTGGTAGCATTCACAATGTATTAATAAGGGCTTGAGAGTTGTGTATAAGGGGAGAAATTGTGAGACACAAGTATGTGTGAACCTCTTTGTATTCTGAGTGAATTGGTAAGGTTATTTCTCTCGATATTATATACTCTCATTTATATAGTGGATTGCTCATCTCCTCTTGTGGATGTAGGTCGGTAGACAAAATCATGTTAAATATTTGTGTCTCTTTATGATATGTTTCTCGTTTATCTTCATGTATTCGTGTCTTTCGAGGTTATTTTGCTAGCCTCCGCATAAACACTTGATTCCTATCGGTCCTAATAATTGGTATCAGAGCCTAGGTTTAGGAATATTGGAATAGTAGACTGTGTATTATGAAAAGTTTTGGATGTGATAACAAGACCAGAGATTTGCGGTTGATGTCTTGTGTTGAAAGCCTTCTTGGCAAAGTGGTGGTCAAGCAGCGTGTCCCACTAGTTGGTAGTGGTGGTGCAAGATGGTTAGCAAATCAAATTTTGTGGTCTTGGTTTGAGGGGGAGGATTATTGGGTATGATAAATCCATCCCACATCATATGAGAAGAAGAAATGTACCAGCATATAAGTGTTCACCCAACTCTATTAGTATGAGGCCTTTTTGAATGTGCCAAAAAATAAATCCATGAGGGTTTGACCCAAAGCAGACATTATCATACTAATATGGAGTTAGGGTGGTGGTACGTGTAGTCCTAATAAGTGGAATCAAAACGAGGCTAAGAACAAGTGTTCATCTTGGCGAGTTTAGTTTTAGATGCAGCCTATTTGACAGTAATGAAGATTTTGTTGGAGAAACTTTTTAGAGAGCTTCTCCGTGGCGAGACATGAAATTTTGCAGAGGAGATTCAAACCTGTTGAAGATTGTGTGAAGAAGGTAGAACAAATTTATCTTGTTAGAAATTCAGGCCAATGGGGAGATTTGTTGAGTATTTGTCCTGAATTTCTTACCATATTTGGAGTTTTCCTTTCAGAAAAAGGAAAATAGAATTTTTTCATATCTGGCAAATCCTTTTTCTAGTAGGAAAAGGTTCATGACTCTATAAATAAAGGTTCATTCCTTCTAACTTGGTAGCATTCACAATGTAGCCATAAGGGCTTGAGAGTTGTGTGTAAGGGGAAACATTGTGAGACACAAGTATGTGTGAACCTCTTTGTATTCTGAGTGAATTGATGATGTTATTTCTCTCGATATTTTGCACACTCGTTTATATAATGGATTGTTCATCTCCTCTAGTGAATGTAGGTCGGTTGATCGAACCACGTTAAATATTTGTGTCTCTTTATGATATGTTTCTCGTTTATCTTCATATACTCATGGTCTTTCGAAGTTGCTTTGCTAGCTTTCGCATAAACAATTGATTCCTATTGGTCCTAACATCAATGTCATTGTAATAAAAGATTGCACTTTGTTGTTGCCTCCTTGAACTCGAAAGTTTGACGTAGTATCATTTTGATTGAGATGGAGTCTATGTTTCTCTGGTTATATAAATTTATATCTTGCTGAGTACTTCATCGAAATAGAATTTTATATTATCGATATTTGCTAATTAAAGTAGAGAAAAAGTCATATTATATCAAATTTCCACAATCTTTTTTTTAGTTTGAAAAATTATGAGTATAAAACATATGTGCTAGAACAATTCTTATTCTATTACTCTTATGATTTATTTGACAAGGGTCACCATCAAAAATGAATAATCCTATTCATGACCGTATTGAGTCCATTCATAGGAGTTGAGTCATTCTGACTGGAAAATTTCGACTTACTTATACTTTATATACACATATAAAAAGTTGAGCATGAATACATTATGCACGATATTTTTTTGGGATGGGCAAGGTTATATATATACACATCGTCGAGCTTAATTTTCTTTCATTTTTTTTTTCAAAATAGCTTCATCAAAAAATATAAATATTATAAAGTTTCAAATATAAAAAAATTTCGATAGAGTATGAAAAAGGATGAAATGATAGATTAATAAAAATACTCGTTTTATTTATAATTATGTAAGGCGCATAATCACATTCTGTGTTGTCGCTGGATATTGATGATGATGATTTTTTACTCGATATTAAATATTTGTATTGAGATTTGATTAAATTTGAATTTTCGCTAGAAAATTCCGTACTGAGAATAAAATACTTCACAATAAAAATAATTCAATTTTTTTTAAAAAAACACTTATTTGTAGTGTATTGTTAGTCCCACCTATTATGTCATAACTAACAAATCAAAATCCTTGACTTTATTCAATATTTGAAAAAAAAATTATTTCTCAAAATTGTACCTTTTCTTATTCCAATTATTTTCCCATACTTTTTCTCTTTTTATTTTTTATTTTTTATTTTTACTACATTTTTTTCTCTTCTTTTTTAAGTATCTTTTTTCTAATTTTCAAATTGTACCTTTTTCATATTTTTTTCTCATTTTTATTTTTTGATTTTACGCAATCTCATTTAGCTTTTTAATTTTTTTATTTTAAATTCTCTTTGATCTATTTATTTGTAATCATTTGTGATTATAAGTTATATTGGGTAATGATAATTAATCGTTGTTTATCATTTATTTTTTATGTTAACATACTTGAGTTACTATAGATTTATACTCTGTGATAGCTAAAAATTTACGTTAAAGGAAGTGAGCACTCAAAATCTTCAAATCTTAGATTTGCCACTATTAATCAAAATTTTTTGACTTACTTGTACTTACATACATATATAAAAAGTTGAGCATGCATATATCATGCACGATATCATTTTCGATTGGGCAAAGGTCATTATATATACATACACCATTGAGCTTAATTTTCTTCAATTTTTCTTTCAAAATAACTTCATCAAAAAATATAAATATTATAAAATTTCAAATATTAAAAAAAAATTCAACAGAGTATGAAAAGGGATTAAATATAGATTAAAAATAATCATTTTATTTATAATTTATTTGAGGCGCATAATTTCATTATGTGTTGTCGTTGGATGTTGATGATGATAATTTTATTTACTCAATATTAAGTATTTATATTGAGATTTAATTATATTTCAACTGAAAAATCCCATGCTAAGAATGAAATACTTCATAATTCTTGTTGATCATGTAAAACAACTTATCCATCTCCTTGTAGTATATTGGTAGTCCCACCTATTAAATCATAACTAACAAATCAAAATCCTTGACTTTATTCAATATTATGGATCCCCAATCAATTTTTAGGCTTGCTCCCCCTACTTTTAGCTGCATTTTGAGGCGTAGTGTAATTTAATGGATTACAATTCATAGCAATTTAATAACCTTTTCAAGTAAATTAGTTTCTCATCATGCATGTGTGTGTGTATATGTCGAATAACACATGGATCTCTTCAACTTTAATTTGAAAATTATCAAGCTTTAATTAGTGCATTTGTTTTAAATTTTAAATATATGATTAAATTATTAAAGATATATGCATGAGACATAATCTATTAATTAATCACGGCAAATATCCTATCAACTTTTCTTCATAAAATAAGGATTATAACTAACAGTCGCACATTCACATGGTATTGTTAAAAGGGTAAAAATTATTTACATCCCTCAACTTTGCTTTAATAATCAATTTCCCTTTTAATCTGAAACAATAGAAATTCTTCTTCTTCTTCTTTTCATCCTATGCAATAGTGATTTTAAATCAATTCAAGGGTGAAAATTATTTACACTCTTCGACTTTGCTTTAATAATCAATTTCCCCTTTAATCCGAAAGAATAGAAATTCTTCTTTTTCATCCTATGCAATAGAGATTTTTAATCAATTCATCCATTTAATACTTCTGTATATTATATATAAGATTTTTTTTTTTTAGCATTGCTATTTGCTTGACAATTTACAACTTCTTGTAGAAAAAAATTTAATGTTTAGAGTTGGATAATAACATGAAAAAAGACACTTATTAAACAACAAAGTCCAGACCGGAAAATGCTATAGCCAAACTTTAATGTATATTCAATTCCCTATAAATGCGCACAAGGTATTCCCCTTATAGCACAAATTTAAAAATGGGCAAATTACACAGCGAGACACTTCACTTGAAATAATTATAAAAAAATAATTTTTATTGTATAGACATGTATAGTCAGTATATATTTGTGTATCATAATGCATATTTAGTGTATAGCTCATGTATAAGTAATATACATTGTATAGTAGTGTATATTTTTTACAACTTTTGACAAACTATATTGTATTGTCATATATAATTTCGCTGATTTGGGGCTATTTTTTTTATGTAAATAAAATATGGGTTACTTTTTTTGTAAACTTTTTACTTTTTTGTATATATATGTAATTTCCCTAAAGGATTGGTAGGAAAATAGAAAAACAAAAATAAGAACGAAAAAAAATTCAAGCTTTTTATGCTGAGAGTATAGGCTTGAATCTGAAACAGGGCTCTATGACTGTGCAAGAGTATAGGCTTACGTTCACCTAGTTATCCTGCTATGCTCCTGATATGGTTACTGATATGAGGGGGAGAATGGGGTTATATGTTGATGGACTAATCAAAAGGCGAAAGAAGGATGGAAGGGGAGCTATGCTTGTGAGTAATATAGATATTGGAAGGTTGATGACTTATGTACAACAAGCTGATGAGGAGAGACAGCAAGGCAGGGAAGAGTTCAGAAATAAGTGGGCCAAGACATCCAGCCCATGAGGTTGGAAAGAGAGGGAATGGGAATGGTAATAGGTTTCAGTTAGGGCCAACACCATCAACTACTAGTGTACCAGCGCCCAGAAACAGGAACGATCAGAGGCCTTAGAATTTTGAAGCCTACGGATCTCAGTCACATGCTAGTGTAGCTCAAGGTTCACAGGGTAAGCCACCATGTGGTAAGTGTGGCGGATTACACTTGGGGTGATGTCATGAAGGGAGTGATGCATGTTTCAAGTGTGGCCAAGTGGGTCATTTTCAAAGGGATTGGCCAAAGTGGGCTGACGGGGCTCAATCTTCTGCACTACCCCCGCCAGCTAGAGAAACTCAAAAAAGTGCTACGTCAGGTGCAAATAGAGCTACAAACAGTTTGTATACCATATGTAGTTGCCAAGATCAGGAGAATAACCCAGATGTTGTGATGGTATAATTCAAGTTTTTACTCTTGATTACTATGTTTTGATGGATCCAGGTGTCATATTGTCATTTGTGTCTGCTTATGTGGCTAGTAATTTGATAGAACTCCTGAGAATCTTCTTGAACCCTTTGATGTTTATACTCTAGTAGGTGAGTCTATTCTAGCTGAGAGAATCTATAGAGATTTGTAGTGTCCATCCATCATAAGGATACTCTTATTAATTTGATTAAGTTAGAGATGATTGATTTTGATGTGATCCTTGGCATAGATTGTGGGATAAGTCCATCCATCATAAGGATACTCTTATTAATTTGATTAAGTTAGAGATGATTGATTTTGATGTGATCCTTGGCATAGATTGGCTTCATGCCTATTATGCCTCAATCGATTATAGAGTCTGAACCATTAAGTTTCAATTCCCAAATGAACGATTCTAGAGTGGAAGGATGATTCTATTGCACCTAAGGGTAAGTTTTATTCCTACCTTAGGGCCAGAAAGCTAATCTCCAAAGGTTGTATCTATTACCTCATACGAGTTAAGTCTGATGATGTTGCACCTACTACTCTAGAGTCAGTCCCGATTGTGAATGAGTTTCCTGAAGTGTTTCCTGAGGATCTACATAGAGTTCCTCCTGATAGGGAGACTGACTTCGGGATTGATGTTCTTCCTAACACCCAACCTATCTCAATTCCACCTTATAAAATAGCCTCCGATGAATTGAAAGAGTTGTTAAAAAATGAATTTATTAGGCCGAGTATTTATCCTTAGGGTTCTCCTGTCCTATTCATACGAAAGAAAGATGAGTCTTTCAGAATGTTCATTAATTATAGGCAACTGAACAAAGTCACTACAAATAATAAATATCCTCTCCCCGGGATAGATGATCTGTTTGACCAACTTCAAGGTGCCTCTTGCTTCTCAAAGATAGACCTCATATCTGGTTACAATCAATTGAAGGTAAGGGAATGTGATATCCCAAAGACAACCTTTAGGACTAGATATGGCCATTTTGAGTTCTTGGTCATATCTTTTGGGTTGACTAATGCACTTGCAGCCTTCATGGATTTGATGAACAGAGTGTTCAGACAGTGCATCGATATGTTTGTGATCATGTTCATCGATGACATTTTGGTGTATTTGAAAGATGAGGAGGAGCATGCCAGTCACCTCAGAGTTGTCCTCCAGACTCTTAAGTACCATGAGTTGTATGCAAAGTTCTTGAAATGTGAGTTTTGGCTCAAGTCAGTGGCTTTCCTAGGCCATATTGTTTGGCTAAAAAATGCACGTGTTTGTAGCAGTTCAAGTGACAAGTGAGGAAATTTGCATAATTTGACATGAAAACAAATCAAACACCATGCATAAGAATCCTAGGAAGCATGTACAGGACATCAAAATGAAAGGAAAATAGTTTGGTGCAAGGAAGTACACCATGCGCCACTTTAAGACTTGTGGTGGACTTCACCAGTGGCAAGGAGTCGTGAAAAGGCTTCTGTGAAAGGGGCTATTTGGCATGACATCAACATGTGCAACTAAGTGCCTCACCATGTGTAATAACCTGACCTAGATGCCTAATCGTCACACGGCGAATAAGATACCCGAAGGCACCTCACCTAAGCCATCTCAAGCATCTTAAGCATTCATAGGCATTTAATAAAATTAATTTTTGGGAAAATTAAGGGAAAAGGACGATGGGCCATTTAAGCAATGAAACAACATTAAAAAGCAAAAGAGATTGTGGGCCATTTAAGTAATGAAGCAACATCAAAAAGTAGTGGAAATAACTAACAATCATTTTGTCCATAAGCATACCAACTACATCATCGACAGATCGGACCAGTAATGGTTGATCTCTATCAAAGAGAAAGAAATCCATAATAGTGCAACATAGAAAATAAACTCCTGAAAGGCTATAAATATATTATCTCAAAATAAAATTAAGATACATGATAGAATAAAAAGTAGAAGAGTCCCAAGCTAAGGGCTCATCACAAATAAAGCTAGTCTTGAACATTAAATACTAGGCATAAGCTGGTAGACGAGTGTTTGTCCCTATATGGTTGAATCATGCAAAAAAAGTATCTATTAGTACGTTGGAGTGTACTAAGTATGTGAGATGCAATGCATGTATGAAATTGTAATGCCATCATTCATAAATATAACATATAAGTATGTAGGAGATAAGTGATACATAAAGTGAGCTTAAGCATGCAGAAGGAATATGGCTCAATATGAATAAAAGTCTATGTATCTAGGGTCTACCAAAATGTACCACGACTTGAGAGAGATTTATTGGTGGAATGGGATAAAGAGAGACATTGAAGACTTTGTTTCTAAGTGCCAAACTGCCAACAAGTAAAAGTTGAGCACAAAGACTATGTGGGGTAGCCCAGAATTTTGAAACTCCAAAATGGAAGTGGGAGATAATCAATATGTATTTCATCACAGGCTTACCAAGGTCTTGCAGACAACATGATTCGATCTGGGTGTTTGTTGATAGGATGACTAAATGAGCCCACTTCTTAGTGGCAAAGACTACTAATACGAAAAGAACTATGCCCAATTGTATATCCAAGAGATTGTTAGAATGCATAGAGTTTATTTGTCCATTATATTATATAGGAGAGCTCAATTTACTGCCCAATTCTGGAAGTCCTTTTCAGAAAAGCCTAGGTTCAAAAGTGAACCTTAGTACTGCTTTCTACACTCAAAACGATATCCAGGCAGCGTATGATACAGACCTTGGTGCACATGTTGAGAGCATGTGTCATCCATTTCAAAGGCAATTGGGATGATCATTTACCCTTTATTGAGTTTGCCTACAACAACAAATTTCATTCAAACATCCAAATGGCTCCTTATGAGGCCCTCTATAGGAGGAAATGTAGATTACTGATTGGATGGTTCGAGGTAGGTAAAGCAGGACTAATAGGACAGAATTTTTACACCAAGCTATGGAAAAAATAACGATCATCCAAGAGAGATTGAGAACTGCACAGAGTCACTAGAAGTCCTACACTGATCTTAGAAGAAGGGACCTAGAGTTTAGAGTGAATGATTGCGTAAGGTCCCACAAGTTGGAGGGTGTAAAAGAGCCTAAGAAATGAGTTTTGGAAATTTTCAGAGAATCAATGGTTCCAGCAAAACCTTCTATGAGCCATAATATTTTCCAGGAGTTGTGTTTCCTGCTCGTGAATAATGGCCAACTTGATAAAATTTGGGATTTTTTGAGATTCAATGTACGACTTATTAGATGGCCTGTGAAATGACTTACTAGCCATAAGTTAGGTCATAGAATATGATTTGAAGAAAAGTCTCTGAGTGTCTGAAATGGTATTAGATGACACTCTTACCTACTGCCTGTAGGATGGACCACAACTGGGGTATCGTGGTCCTGTACAACAGGATTTATAAAGGAGTAAATTTGATATTTATTATTATCCTACAACTATCCTACGTTATTTAAGCCTCCAAAAGACCTCTTATCAGTCCTTTTCAACCCTAATTCACCTCATCCTTGCTCACGTCTTAAAACTCTCTCAATCTCTCTCAAGGTATTCAAGTGTGAGGTGCAACCTAGGATTTTGGGTTTTCCATCTCCAAATCAGACTTCCTCCACTAACATTACACCAAGGTATGTCGATTTGATTTTTGAGACCATTCCTCTATAAGCTCAACCATTCATCTTTTCTTTTGTGATTTCCCCAAGTTTTGGTATTCCATGGTGATTTTATGAAGCCTTTTATATGATGATAATATGAAGTATTTTATGATGATATACCTTTGCATATGATTAAGCATTGAAAAGCCATGTGAAATTTATGGATTTTTATAAGGGTTTGATGATGCCCTAGTTAAGCTTTACCTTGCTTTTGGTGGGCTAATTTGAATAATGTTCAAGTTAATAGTTTTACTCTTCTCATGACATATACTCTTGATTTGCATGGTTTAAAGATTATATACATGAACCTACCATGATTTGAATAAAGATGCATACCAAGTTTCTATGAATGTGAAGGCCTTATGGCAAATTATGTAAATCATGAATGATATGAATTAAAGGGCTATAATACATGTTATGAAATATGAAAGTATTATGAAAGTTATGAAGTCCTATATTAATGTTAAGAAGCTTTGGTTTTGATGAGCTACTCAAGGAAAATATTATGATATTATGATGTTTGGTTTATCTTGGCTATAAGTATGATTCAAGTATTCCTTGGGATTGTGACCTAGCATTGTGAGGAGCTTGATAGATAATCATTGTCCCATAACTATGTTGCCACCATAGGCTTATGAATTAGCTAATGGATCCATATTAGCTTATATTACATGATTGACCAAAAAGGGTGGTGTTCCCATATGACACATGTAAATTGAATACCAAAAAAGGTGAATTTCCTGTAAGGTTGATATTATGTGCATACCGAAATGGGTGGGGTTACTGTAAGGTGATTATGAAGCATTTTTCGAAATGGGGGAGTTCTCATAAGGTGAGTGCTTAGTTTAACCTAGCAAAGTAGACCACTCCTAGTTCAATGTGGAGTGAACATCGAAATTTCAAATAGTAGCTCACATGGTCTTGCATGTTAGTATAGTCCCTTCCCATATATGTATGTTATGTTATATGACGATGATTCCTCATGCATATTTGACCATGGCATTGAGCACGCATGACATATTAAGCTTATTTCCATTTATTATGATCATGCATATTGATTAATTATGGCTTATGTTCTTTGTTGCATTTGCACCCCCCATACTTAGTACATTTCAAGTACTAACACATACTTTTTGTCTACATGATCTAACCATGTAGGGACCGGAGCACCTATGCATCCCTTTCCTCCATTTGGCTAGATGATTTAACAGAAGACCTCCTTTGGTGAGTCCTCCATATTCGGGGACAATAACTATTTCCTTTCATGCTTATTAAAGACTTATCTATTTATGGACATTTTATCTTTTGAGGGTGAGTCGGGGAGATGTCTTGGCCCTCGTCCTATTCGGATTAGAGGTGTTGTTAGATATTTGAATGTTTGGCTATGTATGACTATGAGCTTGACTCTTATAGTTTTATATTATGAAAGATTTCCCTTAGTCCCTTATTCCTCCCTTTGTGTTAAATGCTTGTTGTATGGATGAGAAGAAATCCTAAGTCCCTAATTGCCCCCATAGTGTGAATCATACTTACCTACCCCTTAGATTTATTTTCTATGTGAATCATGCTTATCATCTTCCCTACAACATCCCATAGTGTGAGTCCAAGGCCCCATTTCCCTTAGAAATTATATGCTATGTGTTTATTCCTCATCTATGCTTTCGCGAAATCAAAGATGTGATATATATGTTATAAAGGCTTATTTAGGATCCCTTTGGTATGTCTTGCCCCTTGACTTGGGGCGTCACAAAGCTTTGTATCCGAGAACTGGTTCTGTAAATGATCCTTAGAAATCCAACACACCATGTCAAGTAGAGTCTTGTTCATGGTTGTGAAGCGCACCACAATTATGAATGAGAGACTATGAGATATTTTAGGAATGAGTCACTTCCTAATGCTCTATGTTGTGCTATAGATTTAAATTAGGGCCACCTATTTCTAATGGATGGTCTTTTGCTCTTTTAGATTATGCCTCAAAGACAAGCGGCTCAAAGAACTCCTACTCCTGAGGATAAACCAGCCCCTCCGACTCGACAGGTTCTACAAGAGGAGGAAGGGGTCACCCATGTCGAGTATTGGAATATGGTCACATTATTGACAAGGTCCATGGCAACCAAGAAGTTAAATCTCCCCATTCTCCTTCCCCCACCACAAGGGTAAGAGATTTCACAAGAATGAATCCTCCAGAGTTCTATGGCACCAAAGTTGAAGAGGACCCCAAAGAGTTCATCAATGAGATGTAAAAAGTTCTTGAGATAATGGGGTTAGCTTGGGGAAGAAGATGGAACTAGCAAAAATCAACTAAAGGGCCTCACTCAATTGTGATTTGCTCAATGGAAAGGTGAAAGAGAGGATAGAGAGCCTATCACTTCAGAAGAAATCAAGGTCATCTTCCTTAACCGTTTCTTTCCCATGGAGCTAAGGGAGGCAAAGATAACGGAGTTTAAAAACCTCAAGCAAGGTTCAATGAGTGTCCCTAAAATCCAACAACCTCTCCAAGTATACCCCTCATTTGGTTGTTGATCTTAGGTCAAAGATGCATAAGTTTGTATCAAGAGTGTCCGACTTGACCAATACAAAATGGTGCATTGCCATGCTCATAGGAGATATGGACTTTCTCGGCTCATGACTTATGCCAAGCAACTTGAAGGGGAAAGGCTTTAAAAGAGGAGGAGTGGTAAGCCCAATATTACTTAGTACAATGGTGGTTTCCAAGGCTCCAGGGTGGTTATTTTTAACAACGCCACAATGTCCAAGGCCAAGGGTCCTTCAACGCTTAAGGTCAAAGATTTGCTAATGATAGGGTGCTCAATCCTAGAGCTCCAGGTGGTAATGGTCGCCAAATCATTCCTAGGAGTAGACGGTGTGTTAAAAAATTATGCCAGTAGGTGCTACAAGGATGTGGGTGCATACTTTAAGTATGGCAAGATGAGCCACAAAATTATGGATTGTCTGAACAAGCATAGAGATGATCGTCCTCTAGGATAAGGTTCTTAGGGTGACCAATGAGCACAAGTGGCTAATAAGAAGATGCTCCACGTCATAACCAGTTTTATCCACTCAAAGAAGACAAGGGGTTAAAGAGATGTCCGGCGTCATTACCAATATGTTAAAGATCTATAATCTTGAAATGTATGCTTCGTTAGATCAGGTGTCACTCTTTCTTTCATTACTCTTTTGTTGCTAATAGACTCTATGTTTGTCCTGAGTTATTGTGTGAATCCTTTGAAGTGTCTACCCTCGTTGGTGAGTCCATTGTTGCTAAAAGAGTTTATAGGGGTTGTCCCATGTCCATATTGCATGAAATCTTACCTTGTGATTTCGTTGAACTTGACATGGTAGATTTCGATATTATTCTTGGGATGGATTGGTTACATGCATATCATGCTTCTATAGATTGTAGAACCTGCAAGGTTAAGTCCCAATTTCCCTAAGAACCCATCCTTGAATGGGTAGGTCAGGATTCAGTGATTAAGGATAGGTTCATTTCTTGTCTTAAGGCCCAAGAATTGATTTTTAAAGGTTGCATTTACCATTTTGTCTAGGTTAGGGTTGTTGAGTCTAAAGTTCCTTCCATCAAGTCGACTCTAATGGTCAATGAGTTTCTTGATGTCTTTCTAGATGAACTTCTCGTTGTCCCCCTCTCCCCCTCCCCAAAAGGGAAATATACTTTAGTGTAGACTTCCTTCCCGATATACAACCCACTTCCACTCCTCCTTATCATATGGCCCTGGTGGAGTTAAAGGAATTGAAGGACCAATTAAGAGATTTTTTGGGGAATGGTTTCATAAGGCGTAGCAAGTCATCTTGTGGTACGCCAGCGATGTTCATAAGAAATAAAGATATCTCACTTAGAATGTGCATTGACTACCGACAACTCAATAAGGTCACTATCCTTTGCTAAGGATAGATGACCTATTTAATCAACTACAAAGGGCTAACCACTTTTCAAAGATTGGCCTTAGGTTTGGGTATTATCAATTGAGGGTAAAGGAGTGTGACATTCCCAAAATGGTCTTCAGAACAAGATATAAGCAGTTTGAGTTTGTGGTGATATCCTTCGGCCGAACTAATGCTCTTGCAATATTCATGGATCTTATGAATAGGGTCCTTAAACCCTACCTCGACATGTTTGTGGTGGTCTTTATTGATGATATTTTGATTTATTTCTGAAGTAAAGAGGAGCATGCCAAGCATCTAAGGATGGTGTTGCAAATATTGAGCAAAGAAAGGCTATTTATAAAGTTTGACAAATGTGAATTTTAGTTGAAAAAGGTGGCATTCGTAGGCATGTGGTATCGGGTGAAGGCATCAAAGTGGACTCGAAGATGATGGAGGTGATAAAAAATTAGTCTAGATCCTTGACTCTAACAGATATTTGGAGTTTCTAAGGCTTGGAGGGTTACTATCGAAGATTCATGAATGGCTTCTCTTCAATTTCTTCTCCATTGACAAAGTTGACGCAAAAAAGGCTAAATTTGGATTGACCGGTAACTGTGAAAGAAGCTTCAAAACTTTGAAAGATAAACTTACAATTGCTCTTATTTGACTCTATCGAAAGGGTTAGAAGGGTTTCTGTTGTATTGTAACGCATCGAGAGTTGGCTTGGGGTGCGTATTGATGAAAAATGGCAAAGTTATTGCCTATGCTTCTAGGCAACTAAAGGTGCAAGAGTGCAACTACCCCACCTACGATCTTGAGTTAGTATCCCCGGTATTTGACTTGAAAATATGGCATCATTATTTATATGGGGTACACGTTGATGTGTTCACTAACCATAAGAGTCTCCAATATGTGTTCATCCAAAGAGATCTAAACTTGAGACAAAGAAGATGGTTGGAACTCCTTGAGGATTATGACATGAGTATACATTACCATTTGGGCGAAGCTAATATTGCGGTTGATACCCTAAGTTAGGTGCCCATGGAGAGTGTGGCTCATATTGAAGATAGCAAGAGAGAATTGGCAAAAGAAGTTCATCGATTGGCTAAATTAGGAGTTAGATTGAGTGAAGTCAAAATGGTGATATGGTGGTGCTAAATGGTTCTAAGTCTTCCTTCATTAAAGAGGTCAAAACCAAACAAGACCATAACCTCACAGTGTTAAAATTGAAAGCTTTGGTGAAGGATGGCAAGGTGAAGGTTTTCTCCCAAAGGAGAGATGGTGTCCTTAGATACCAAGGTAGACTATGTGTGCCCGATGTCGATGGTTTGAAGACCTTGATCTTGAATGATTATCATAACTCATCTTATTCCATTCACCCGAATTCTACTAAGATGTATAGGGATTTGAGGAAAGTATATTGGTGGGGTGGTATGAAGAGGGATATTGACCAGTTTGTAGTCAGTTGCCATATGTGCCAACAAGTCAAAGTCAAACATCAAAGATCGGGTGGTCTAGCCCAAGATATAGAGATTTCTACTTGGAAGTGGGACAAAATCAATATGCATTTTGTGGTTGGGTTACCAAGGACTAGGAAGCACTTTGATTTTATTTGGGTTATTGTTGATAGAATGACGAAGACGGCTTAATTTCTACCAATTAAAACAACTTATGGTGCCAAAGATTATGCAAAGTTATATATTCATGAGTTGGTTAGGTTCCATAGAGTCTTATTGGCCATTATTTTAGATCATGGTTATCAATTTACTTCGTACTTTTAGAGGTCCTTTCAAAAGAGCCTTGGAACCAGAGTCAAGCTTAGCATAACATTCCACCCACAAATGGATGGTCAAGTGGAGCGAACAATTTAAACACTTGAGGATATGCTTAGGGCTTGTGTCTTAGAGTTTATAGGTAGTAGGGATGAACATCTCCCACTTATAGAGTTAGCTTATAACAATAGCTACCACTCTAGCATTGGAAGAGCTCCCTTTGAAGCTCTATATGGGAGGCGTTATAGATCTCAAGTTAGGTAAAGGGGGGAGATAGCTTTGTTAGGTCCAGATTTGGTTATGGAAGCTTTAGAGAAGGTAAAGATGATAGAGGAAAGATTTAAGACAACCCAAAGTCGGCAACAGTTATATGCCGACACTAGGAGGAGAGGCCTTGAATTTAAAGTTGTGATTTGGTGTATTTGAAGGTTTCATCGATAAAAGGTGTAGTCCTCTTTGGAAAGAAGGGCAAGTTAAGCCCTAAGGATGTAAGGCCTTACTGGATCTTGAGATGTGTTGGTAAAGTTGCATACGAATTGGAGTTGCCTATAGAAATAGGCATGATTCATTCGGTCTTCCATGTCTCCATGTTGAGGAAGTGTGTTGGGGACCCTAGTTCCGTTGTGCCCTTAGAGGTGAGATAGTGAATGTTGAAGAGAATTTGACTTATGAGGAAGTTCCAATAGAAATCTTTGATAGGCAAGTGAAAAGGTTGAGAAACAAAGATGTTGCATCCGTCAAGGTCCTTTGGAGAAACCAACAAGCAGAGAGTGTTACTTGGGAAGCTGAAACCGATATGAAAAAGTGATACCCATATCTTTTCCATTCTAATCAAGCTTGAGGTACCATGATCTTTCCTACTTGAGAGTCTTTCTATTCTTACATGTCATTTAAATACCATCTATGCATAAGTATGTGATTTTAAGGTTGCATTGTAAATATTATTTGAAGTATGATTTGGACATTTTCATATGATTTGAACATTTTCATGATGATATGTTGCATTTTGCATATGATGCATGCACTTTATTCCTTAGAGCTTACCTTTAGCATATTCATGGATGAATGTTCCCAAGGGAGAGATATTGTTAAGGCCCTACTGGTTGGAGGGTGTAAAAGAGCCTTAGAAATGAGTTCTGAAAATTTTTAGAGAATCAGTGGTTCCTACGAAGCCTTCTATGAGCTGTAAAATTTTCCATGACTTGTATCTCCTGCTCATGAAATGGAGGCCAACTTGATGAAATTTGAGATTTTCTAGGATTCAATGTACGACTTATTAGATGGCCCGTGAAATGACTTACGAGTCATAAATCAGGTCGTAGAATGTGATTCAAAGAAAAGTCTCTAGGGGTCTTAAATGTCATCAAATGAGACCTTTACCTACAACCCATAAAATAGACCAGGGCCCGTAATGGGGTCTCGTGGTCCTATCTGGTAGAATTTTTAAAGGGGTAAATTCAATGTTACTATTATCCTACTACTGTTCTACATCATTTAAGCCCCTAAAAACCCCCTTATCAGCCATTTTCGACCCTAATTCACCTCATTCCTCCTCATTCAAAAAACTCCAAGTCTTAAAACTCTCACAAGGCATTCAAGTGTGAGGTGCAAGCTAGGGTTTCGAGTTTTCCATCTCCAAATCAGACTTTCTCCACTAAAATCACACCAAAGTATGTGGGTTTGATTGTGGAGACCATTCCTCCACAAGCTCAACCTTTCTTCTTCTCTTTTGTGATTTCCCCAAGTTATGGTGTTACATGGTATTTTTATGAAGCCTTTTACATGATGATAATATAAAGTATTTTATGATTATATACCTTTGTATATGATTAAGCATTGAAAAGCCATGTGAAATTTATGGATTTTTATGAGGGTTGGTAATGCCTTAGTTAAGCTTTACCATGCTTTTGGTAGGCTATTTTGAATAATGTTCAAATGATCGTTTTACTCCTCTTATAACATATACTCTTGATTTTCATAGTTTAAAGATTATATACATGAACTCACCATGATTTGAATAAAGATGCATACCAAGTTTCTATGAATGTGAAGACCTTATAGCAAGTTATGTAAAATCATGAATGATATGAATTAAAGGACTATTATGCATGTTATGAAATATGAAAGTATTATGAAAGTTATGAAATTTATGAAGCCCTATATTGATGTTAAGAAGATTTGGTTTTGATGAGCTACTCTATGAAAATATTATGATATTATGATGTTTGACATATCTTGGCTGTAAGTATGATTCAAGTATTCCTTGGGATTGTGACCTAGCAGCGAGAGGACCTTGGTAGATAGACATTGTCCTATAACTATATTGTCATCATAGGTTTATAAATTAGCTAACGGATCCATATAGCTTAGATTGCATGATTGACCAAAAAGGGTGGTGTTCCCATACAACACATGTAAATTAAATATCGAAAAGGGTAAAGTTCCTGTAAGGTTAATATTATATGTATACCAAAATAGATGGGGTTCCTGTAAGGTGATTATGAAGCACTTTCCGAAATGAGAGAGTTCCCATAAGGTGAGTGTTTGGTTTACCTTGGAAAAGTAAACCAGTCATAGTCCGGTATGGAGTGAACATCGTGATTTCAAGTAGTAGGTCGTTTGGTCTTACATGTCAGTTATGGTCCCTTCTCATATATGTACTTTATGTTATATGACTTAATGATTCCTCGTGCATATTTGACCATGGCATTGAGCACCCATGACATATTAAGCTTATATCCATTTATTACGATTATTCATATTGATTAACTATGGCTTATATTCTTTGTTGCATTTGTACCCGTATACTTAGTACATTTCAAGTATTAACATATACATTTTTCCTACATGATCTAACCATGTAGGGACCAAAGCACCTATCCGTCCTCTTCTTCTATGTGGCTAGACGATTCTGTTGAAGACCTCCTTTGGTGTGTCCTCCACATTCGTGGACAATAGCTATTTCCTTTTATGCTTATTAAATACTTATCTATTTATGGATATTTTATATTTTTAGGGTGAGCCAAGGAGATGTCTTGGCTCTAGTCCTATTCAGATTAGGGGTGTTGTTGGATATTTAAATGTTTGGTTAGGTATGATTATGAGCTTGGATCTTATGCTCTTGTGTTATGAAAGATTTCCCTGCACCTTATTCCACCTTTTGTTAAATGCTTGTTGTATGGATGAGAACAAAGTCCTAAGTCCCTAATTGCCCCCATAGCGTGAGTCATACTTATCCACCCCTTAGATTTATTTGCTATGTGATTCATTCTTATCCTCTTCCTTATAACATCCCCATAGTGTGAGTCTAAAGCCTCGTTTCCCTTAGAAATTATATGCTACGTGTTTATTGCTCGTCTATGCTTTCACAAAACTAACGATGTGGTATGTATACTTATGAGGCTTATTTGGGATCCCTTTGAATTTTCATTCGTTGTGTTATATCTAGGCCCTTGACTTGGGGCATGATAGATTGGGTATGCTTGAAAGTGTCATCTATAAAGGGCGTAATGAGATTTGGGAAGAAAAGAAAGTTGAGTCCTCGATACATTAGTCCCTACCAAATTATGATGAGAGTGGGAAACATAGCTTACGAGTTGGAGCTACCACAAAAGCTCGTGGTCATTCATCCAATCTTTCACATTTCTATGCTTAAAAAGTATTTGGGAGATTCGTCCTTGGTTATGTTAGTCGAAAGCATTGGGGTGAAGGATAGTTTGAGTTATGAAGAGATCCTAATCCAAATCCTTAATCATCAAGTTCACATGTTGAGAACTAAAGAGGTGTGTTTGTTAAAGTGTTGTGGAGAAGTCAATCTATTAAAGAGGCCATATAGGAAGCTAAAAGGTAGATGAAGGTTAGATACCCCTACCTATTCATTCCTCCTAATGATGAAATTTATGGTAATAATTCATTCCTATACTCTGAGTTAGCTCCCTATTATTGAGTTGAGTTCTTATCTGTGAGTTGATACTTCTCTTGAGTCTACGGGTTTTGAGTATGCAATGTCTTTAATTGCATTCGTGCCTAATGATAATGTTAGGAATAATATTTCAATGTTAAATCCTGAGTTAGAGTTGATTTCTAGAGTATGAGTATTCGAGTATTTGAGTATGGTGTTCGTGTTTGATAGGTCTCCTAGTTACTCATCATTCGAGGACAAATGATCCCAAGAGGGAGATATTATGACACCCCATAATTCTATTCTTACATGAACCTATTTTTCAAGACTCATTCTTATATATGAAAAGTGGATTAGGGTCATAAGAGACCTCTACTATTTAGCCGAGTTCAAAACTTTCCTATCAATTGAGTTTCTCGTGTTAGATTATATAAGGGTCAACTTTAAATGACCATAACTTTTAGTACACAAAGAATTAGGTCGCCTATGATCTACCAAATGAAAGATCATTGAATTATCTTTCCAACTCCACTGATTCACCTCATTTGGAGTTCGGGATAAAACATTATAACTGTTTTACTATGAATTGTTAGATTAGAGTGAAACTACAAATTGATTTACAGGTGGAGGTTTGAATGACTAATTGTCTTGTTAACTCATGAAAAAACCTCAGAAAGTCCATTATGAGCCCCTAACTTGACGGACCCAACTACGGATTATAGATGCTTCTAAAGGCTATGATTTGGGCTCGCAAAATGGATCCAAAGACCTCAAATTTACCCAAAGATTTATCGATGAGTTTCTACGAACCGTGGAAGTTTCTACAGACCATAGATTGATATTTGGATGACTTTGACAGCATTTTTAATTAGGGTTATTTTGGTCTTTTCTACCCTTTTAAAGCCTTAACTTGACATTTTTATACTTAAATAAGTCCTTAAACATATTTATTCAACTCTTTTATGTTAAAACACATTCTTCAACTTAAAGCAAGGTATCAAGGGGAGAAAAGTTAGGGTTTCAAGAGAATCTTGTGAGTTCTTTCAAGCTATTCCAAGACTCAAAATGTTTAGGTATGTAACGCTAACTAGAACATGGATTATGTTCTTCTACGTGCCCCATAATCCAAATTGATTGAGTTGTGAATGGATTGAGTCTTCCATGAATATTTTTTGAAAGCTTTTCTTAAATCCTATTATATTCCTACATAATCATGCATGAATGGTGATTTTCATGAATTAAATACTTGAAATAGATTATTTTATTTTTTTACATGAATCCTAAAATAAATTCTTGTCATATTTACATATTGCACTTAAATAGGTATACATGAGTATGATTTGAGTCTTAGCGTCTATAGAATTCCTAAATGTTCTAACTCTACTTTTGTTTCCTAAATACTATGAGTTGGATTAATGGATAATATAGGGTCTTTATGAGTCAAGAGTTAAATCTTAAAAGAATGTTCTTAACCAAAGAGTTGATAGTTGATGTGGTGAATTGAGTTGATAAATGTACAATGAGACTAATTGAATGAGTTAACCATAATGTTGATGTCTTATGAGCATGTTGAGTCTTGGGAGGAGTATTGAGCACCAAATTAAGTAAGCGTAAGTCCAACTTGAACTCAATAACTACGTAACCAATATAAGAGAGGATTAAACCATAGAATCAGATGTTTTCCTATTGTTCCAAAAAAAGGACTTGATAATATTGATTGTGGATTTACTAATGGAATGTCCTTTACCCTGGCAAGGTATTGAATAGATCTGGTAATGACATTACATTTTTATATCATCACCGGCTCATAGGTGATGGTTGTTAGTTAGAGAAACTCCCATATAGGTCTTGATTATACTCTAAATGGATCGGATTAGATGGTATATGAATGGTCATTGTCTAAATTGTATTCTTACTTTAGACTCTTGACTTGTTGATTCCAACTTCTTGAATTGAGCTATTTGATTTGATATTATTCTACCTTTACATGTTAAATTTTGTCATTTTACATACTCGTACATTCCACGTGTTGACGTCTATTTAGGCCTGCGTCTTTTAATGATGCAGAGATAGGTACTAACGGTCATCAATAGGCGCCTGTTGAGGACCCATTTGTATTCAACTTATTGGTAAGTCCTCCCCTGCTTTTAGAGGATATCATGTTTCTATTCTAGCTTTAAGTTTAGACTCATTTTATTCTATTTTTATGGAGTAATGGCTCTGTCATTGGCACCATTAGTCAGATGATTTTGAGGCTTCATAAACTAGACTGTCAAGTTGTGATTGGATTATGTTTTTCACTAGTTTCTTTCATACTAGTCTTACTCAGTTGATTGATAAATTGTTTAGCCTTTGACATTTGATTATTGAATTATTATTGCTTTCCATTAAGTATTCTTAATTATCGATGTCTTCCGCTGTTAGATTGTGATTGAATGAATGTAATGAGGCAAAGTGGTTCACTTGGGGGCTAGCAATAGTCTCTGAATACTGGCCACGCGAAGGGTACCTCCCGGGGCGTGACAAAGATACTCAATAAATGGAACTAAACTTAAAGCAAAGCAACGAAGAACACAAGTACTCCTATCCACCCATCCACAAACCGTCGAACTACACTCTTGCACTCAAAAAAGTTCTAGCACAATAACAAAAATGTGTGTGTGTATATATATACACACATATACACACATGAACAAAACAACAATTACCTCCAGCAATTGTCACAAGGTATTGATCAGATATTCAACGAATGTTTCAATATACAGCTCGGTTATACAACAGATATCTTAAGATAATTTCAGATACTCAACGGATACAATACAAGCAAAATCATCTCATAATAGACTTTCCACAATATACAAGGCTCAAATTACCAACATATATCATAATTTTTTAATACTTCAATCTTAACATTGTACAAGGTTCAAGGCATGCAACACATCACATGTGGTGCATATAACAACTTCAAGATATGAATGATATGAAATGGAGCGAATGCTATGAAATGTAATCAATGTTATGCAATGTAAAATAATTGTGATGCATGTTTGTCCTATGATACATGTCTGTCCTATGATACACGCCCACTGATGGTATTAGTCCGGAACCCATGAAAGACATAATTGTCCATGTATTTGCCTCGGAGCGTGAGTTTCGACCCCAGTATAATCAATGTCAAATGTCACGACTCGTATAGGTTATCCCCTATTTCTCATATGTGTTACATGCCAAAGCTTGTGTGGCTTGTCCCCAATTTCTCATTTGTGTTATATGTTACAAGTCATATGGCCCCTAGCCTATTTCTCATTTGTATTACATGCCACAGCTCGTATGGCCCCTCCCCTATTTCTCATTAATGTTTCATCAGTGGTACTCATTCACAAATGTGTGTGTGTGTATAATGTAATGTAATAATGGTAAGTGCATGCAAGAGTCCGCTCACAATATATGCATCACTTCAAATCAAATATCACAATAACAAGACAATGATGGATCTATTTCAAGCTTATAGTCAATCCTCTAACCCATAAGTGATGTCCATCAATAATATCGTCAATATTTACTATAATCAAGCACAACAGGATCCATATTTCACATTCTTACAACATAAGAGATTCTCAATATCAAGTCACATGTCAACAAGTATAATCCCCTAGCCATCACTTTCACAAGTATAGGAATATGCAAAATGTCCACATGAATCATTTATTCACAATTCTTCAATCATTTTACAAGTCAAGGATTCACAACATTTACAACTATCCAATTCAGAATCTCATGATCAAAGCCAATAATAGTACAATTCTATTCCATTTCATGCCATAAACCACCTAAATCTACATACATAGGATAGTACAAGGTTCAATAATACTTAATAAAAGGTTAGAAGTCCACTTGTCTTAGAAAAAATCTCGAATCAAGTCAAATCCACAATTTTTTTCCTTCCTCGATAATTCAAATCACCACAATCTGTTCAAATACAGCATCACAATCACATAACGAATCTAAGAACACTAAAAGTCAATCGATTTAAGTGAAAAGGGCAAAATAGTTAAAAATCTCATGCTGAAAAAAATAATCAGAATCTGAAAATTAATACATAAAAATGTTCTCCAAGTAATAAGAATTCTAACAGTGAAAACTATTTCGAAAATGGAGTAAAATGAGGTAAAAATCATCCATTTAGCATTAGAAATTCATATCCGAAAAATCTCCAAATTCCACAATTGAAAAACCCCAAATTCTACGTTAAAGCACATTTTAATCAATGAAAATTGAAGAAATAAGTCAAAAAATAGTTACCCAATAGATTTGTCTTGAAAAACCTTGAAGAATCTTTCAAAAACGAAGCTTGAAATATTAAAAATGGAGGAAAAGATCAAAACTCGTCACCTAAAAGAGTTAATTGGTTAGGGCACCTTTTGTGCTCTACGAACGCGAAAGCCAAGAAGAACCAAAGCTCCGCGAACACGGAGGGTTAGGCGCGCGCGGTGCTCTATGAACGCGGAGGTCTGGACGTGTACACTCCATAAATGGGGAGAAAAAAATTTACCTGCACCAGATACAATTCAAATCAGCAAAACACAACTCAGAAAAAACACGAAATGGACTCTCGGGACTTCTTCGTAATCTCGTGAATACAAACCAAATATGGAACCCTATTAAAAATGACGTTCCGGACTCAATGGAGCCGTCAAAATTCAAATTCGAGAATTTCTTAACCCAAAACTCGAGAAAGATCATTTAAACTAGTTTAGGACTTAAATACCCAAAATAACATCGGAATCTCTAAAGATTACAACGAGCCCACTTCTAGCATTATTTTCACCATCTGAAATCATTGGAACTGTCGGAATCTTGATTTGAGCTTCCGAACTTTAAATGTTGACCAAAGTCAAACTATGACCCGAATTCAACTGAAAATGCAACTTTGGGTCTAAAATCTCCATTTTAATTCTAAATTCAACCCTGCAATTCTCCTAGACCAGATTCTAAATTTCGGAGGTGTTGGAATTGACAGAATTGCATCCGACACTCAAAATTCAAGATAACCACAAAACTAGAAATTTCCAACTTTAAGCTTTCAAAAACTATTTCTTTAGAAAAACTCCAACATTTTACAAGGTTTTCAAAATCTGACTTTTAGACTCAACCAAAAATGATCCAAGATAACTTTTGAAAAGGACAAAATGATAATTTTGTCAAGAATGTCAAAAATAACCTTAGGGTCATTACAATATCTATCTCAAATCTATAACCTTTAGGTTCATTAGAATATCTATCTCAATTCTATCATCCTATGGACAATAATTACTTATTTAATGTATTTAGTAGAAGTACAATACTCATCAATCTAAACAAGATACATAAATAGTAATGTGTCATGATAAATTAATCCATCTGAAAAATACAATTGAAATGTAATGTATAATAATGTTGAAACAAAAGACATTATACATTAATTTAAGAAATAAAAACAACTAAATATACTAAAAATCTAAACCTATATGTATTACAACAAGACGAACAACAAAAATCGAAAAGAAAACTAACAATCTTATCTAGTGAAAGCAAAGAAAAACATAACAACGGACGACAAAAATCGAAAAAAAAAAGGAACAATCTTATCTACTGAAAGCAAAGAAAAACATAACAAGTTTTCTACCTTTTTCTTTGGTTTTTTTCCCCATAGTTACCTTACATCCTTTATTTGGATTTATTTTCATGAAACCCATCATTGTCCCAATTAAAATCGCGAGTATTAGTATTTTCAATTTGAGAAACTTCTTGAATTTGAGGAAGATGAGCACATTAATAAAAGATCGATGAGAACATATATATCAGTAATGTAGAATGAACAACAAAAATTCGAAATTAAAATTATTTTATTGACTATATGTATTGAACAACAACAATGAAGAGTACTGAATGACAACAATGAAGAGGAAGAACTTCTTCTATTTTTCTTAGATTTTGAAATTAATTAGAAAAACTAAAACAAGACAGTTGTAAATCAAAAAGAGGAATGGAGCTTGTAATTTAGGAGTGAATTTAGGGCAATAGAAAGTTTAGTGGGAAGGTGGAGGATTATTTATCTAATAATTCAAGAGAGCATGCATAAAATATGAATTTTTTAATTTTTTTTAAACGATC
>DF363237.1:28161-47613 GCA_000787875.1 Solanum virginianum
ACGATCTGAATTTTTAAAGAATATGTTAAAATAGATTGTGTATTTATATAATTTTTCTTTAAAAGAAAAAATCAAAGTTAAATCAACCACTAATGAAATTTTTTCTCAATTTGATTTGATTTTGTAAATTGATATGATTGTTGATTTTATTCGCTCCTCAAAACTTTGTATTTTGCTCAAGGCACATTAAAAAACTTGACTTTGAACATACACAATGTTTATTTATGCGAGGAAGAAAATTGAAGGAGGAAAAACCTAAAACATCGATAAAATGAAATTAGTTTATAGATTAGCAAGTCCACATGGCGTGCTTCTTACTCCATTCTATCACTTTATCTATTGTACCTACTATAAATAATAATTTAAAATAATTTGTCATTTTAACAAATAAAGACATAATTAAGTACATTCTTCTCATTTTGTCCTCAGTAATAATTATTTTTAAATATAATAAATATACTCTATTTGTCATATTTTAATTAAATTTGTGAGATGATGCACATATATTAAGAAAGATATTCAAAGGCAAAATTCAAACTATACTTTTCACTATTATCATTTGTAAAGTCATAAATATATAGTGTAATTTATCTTCTAATAAATATAAAACTTAAAAAAATGAAAGGTCAAATATGGAAAAAGTTTCAAACATTCATTTTAAACTTTGACCAATTCAACTATTTTGAACCTTGAAAAAAACCTCAAAAGTTCAATTAATTTGGGATAGAGGGTTAATAATAATTAAAAAAAAATTGGGACGAAGGGGGTAACTAATTATTTTTATTTTCCTTTTTAGTTGTCATAGTTTTCTTTCTGATAGTCAAACAATATGAATTTTGACTAATATTTAAGATGTATTTTTGTATCATATTGACATGAAAAAGGCTGTAATTTTTATATATTTTTTTGTATAGCTTGTAAATACCTTAAATGTTTATTTTGAAATATCAAATTATTGTAATATAATTTAACTTTAAAATTTAATCAAACTGAATCTCAAAAAATACAACATAACAACTAAAAAAAATGAACTAGCATAGAAAACCTAAAGAAAAACTACAAAATACTCAAATATTGTAATTGTTTAGGTCAACCCTCTTTTTAATTTATTTTTAAAAAATTTATTGTAAATTTTCTTAATAATTCAGTTAATTGTCCATATTATAATATGGAGGGTTCATCCTTTTTCTTTTTGCTTTAATTAATTAAAATTAGATAGAAAGACAAAAGAAGAAAACAAAACTAGCATCCACTAACACTATAATATTAAATAAGAACTCCAATTTTGACAATGAACAAATCAAAAAAATTTCTATAACTTTAATAACAGAGTTGAAAATCCCATAACGTTCTTCTTCTTCTCCTCCGCTTCAGAAACCCACAGAAGTTTGATGATCCAATTGTCGAGATGACGCTAAGAAAGAATATGGGTCGGGTTTCGCCATTGTTACTCGTGTTACTCGCATTGGGTTTCTTCTTTGCCACATACAATTTGGTTACTATGATAATTCACAACAGGGCAATAGCAAGAAGTAACACTGTTAGTACTAGTATCAATGGTGGAGGATCCGAATGGTTCGACCCGGTTCAGGAATCGAGCTTAGTAAAATCCGGTGACCGGAAATTCCACGTGGCATTGACGGCGACCGATGCAGCGTACAGTAAGTGGCAGTGCAGGATTATGTATTACTGGTATAAGAGGATGAAGGAGAGGGATGGATCCGATATGGGTGGGTTCACTCGGGTTCTGCATTCGGGTAAACCCGATAATTTGATGGAGGAGATTCCTACTTTTGTTGTTGATCCTCTTCCTGAAGGATTGGATCGGGTGAGTATAAGTTTATTGATTTTAATGGTTAATTTCGAGACACCCTTTTAGTTTTGAGACATGGAGGAAGTGGCTTTCAGTGGCTTGTGAATTGAATTATTCTTTTGGGTTTTGTGTATTTTTGAAATATTTGAAACTGTTAGTTGTGGAATTTTGTTTGTTTGTGCATCATGTTTTTTGTTTGTAGGATTTCACCGGGTATGTTGTTGTTATGTTTTTTGTTGTGGGATATGATATGAGTACATTCTTACTCGTTTAAATGTTTATTACAACTCTGTGAGAAACTCGGAATTGATAGTTTGAGACCGAGGAAGTGACAAATTCATTTGTTTTTTCATGTTAAAGTTAGCTTGGAAAGGTGTACTCTCTTTTAGTTTTGATAATTTGATTATTACCTATTGAAATGATAAGTTTTACCCCTTTTCTTCGGATTGATTAGTTTTGTGGCTTGGAGGAAGGATTGATTAGCGTATGGGAATATGTTCTTGTCAGTGGCATATACAGATTTTCTTGAGGGTGTCAACAATTAATGAAGGCAGTGACTGAACCCATGATCACTAGAATAATACAGGGAGGGAGTCAGAAAGCTTCTTGGGTGTCTCTTTAAGCTATAAGTTTGATCTGGAAAAGAATCTTATATTAGAGTTTCTATTATTATACGGTAGGAACTAAACAACTTGTTTATAAAAACAGAAACACAGCCCAATCAGGCCTAAAGCTTGTGTTATTCCCTTGAGGTATCAGGGGGGAGTTGGATCCTATCTCAGTGAATGCTTATTTGAGTAAATCTTTTGCACAAGCTGGGTTTCGGACCCACGGCAATAGCAAGGGAAAGTACCCACTTTCCCCTTCACTGGGGTGTTGAAATGTATGCCTTCACTGAAATATGTATGATTTTCTCTCTATTTTCTATTTTCATACATATACAGTACTTTTTATGAACAAAGGAAAAAGATTGTGAGGAGGGCTTTGCACAGATTGGAGCTTGTCTTGTACCCCTGTCGGTTTCAAATTTGTGAAATAAATCATATGAGAGATCTTCTTGTAGCGTAGGGTACCATCCTTTCCAAATATTGGACTTTCAGTTTTGTTTATTGTTAACTATTAGACTATCAGTTGGAGAAGCTAATATTCCCCTTCATCCTGCTTAAAGAAACTATTGAATTAAAACTGATGTAATCGGTGACAATAGTTCTGGACTATTTGTCCTGTCTGGAATCATCTTAATCTATTCTTTTTCTTTCTCAAAAGGAATAGGTGATGATGATTCTATGACAAATAGTATCTTCTCTCTAGGAACATAAGAAAATGTAGATATGCCAAAAATCTTATCTCTTTTGACAAGTTAACTTTTTATTTTGCACAGAGCTTGTCAATGAAATATGAAGGGGAAAGATTCTTGGTGGATTGGAAGAGAAAATAAGCAAGTAAAAAAGATGATCAAGCTTAATGAGTCAGTTAGAGTTGGCCATTACAAATTTTCCTGCTATAGACTACCCAAGATGAAATTGACTCAAAACTCTTTCCAATAGTGTCGCTCTTCAATTTCCATTAGTGCATGCCAAGATAGTTTGGTTTTCCATCTGCTCAGTTTAGGTCTTTCATATCTTATGTCCTGGGGCTCAAACTATGTATGAACTTTTGGATGACTTTAGGGGGTGATATGGCTTGGCCTGTTCAAATTATTTTCCTTTGTTCGAGGAAATATTTGTCAGAGGGAAGCTTGAGTGCTTTCTTGGGAAGCTCATAGCTTAGAACAGGAAAATGATTTGACTTTTTCTCTTTCAACGGCTTACAAATGAATTAACGAATGATTCTGATGTTTGAAACCATGGGGAGATTTGAGTAGTTTCGAAATTGAGTTGTTATGACAATATCTTTTATTTCTGCGAAAGCTTTGGTTCTCTGAGTTTAATTACTTAAGTTGCTTCACTAGCAAAATATTTTCATACTAACTTTGCCATTTTATCTTCAGGGTTATATTGTCCTTAACAGACCATGGGCTTTTGTTCAGTGGCTTGAAAAGGCAACGATTGAAGAAGAGTAAGTCACTATGCTGGATAATGTATGCTATTTTTTCTTGTATGCATATGGTCTGAACAGTACAATATGCTACGACTGATGCAGATACATTCTAATGGCAGAGCCAGACCATATATTTGCAAATCCCTTGCCAAACTTGGCTCGTGGAGATCACCCAGCCGCATTCCCCTTTTTCTACATAAAACCAGCAGAACATGAGGAAATTATACGAAAATACTATCCAGAGGAGCTAGGCCCAGTGACTAATGTTGATCCAATTGGAAATTCTCCAGTAATAATTAAAAAGGTTAGCAGTAATATGCTGAACCAAACAATATTTAGTTATGGCTGGCGAAGGTCTTTTAAAATTCTTGCCTGCTGAATGGAATTAACAATACCATATGCTATGTGATGAAAATGCTGTCCAATCTCATTATTATGTCTAGTTTTTTGGGCTGGTCAGTTCTCTGGTTCATGTAATGTTGGTTTTCTGATTGTTGCAGTCCATTTTGGAGAAAATTGCTCCTACATGGATGAATATTTCGTTGAGGATGAAAGATGATCCAGAAACTGACAAGGCTTTTGGCTGGGTTCTGGAAATGTGTGTGATGTTTATGCTTCTCATTTCAGTTGTTGCTTGTTGTTGATATTATGTTTGGCTTTGAAGTATACATGTGATTTTTATTTCCTTGTTTCAGGTATGGTTATGCGGTGGCATCTGCTTTACATGGTGTACGGCACATTCTTCGAAAGGACTTCATGCTACAGGTCTACAAGAGCTGATTTAAAATATCTTTTTCTTCATTATGTTATGCTTGACTAATCCCTAACTAACAAATGTTGGCCATTTTCAGCCACCTTGGGATCTGGAAGTTGGAAAGAGGTTTATTATTCATTATACCTATGGATGTGATTATAATATGAAGGTAAAATAAACACTTACAGATTCTGTTCTTGTAGACATGGAATTTTCTCAGCATGACCTTCAACAAACATTGTTGTGCCATTTATTGAATCCCGTTGATGATTAAACAGGGAGAGTTGACATATGGAAAAATTGGTGAATGGAGATTTGACAAAAGATCTTACCTTCGAGGCCCTCCACCAAAAAATCTCAGTTTGCCCCCTCCAGGGGTTCCTGAAAGTGTGGTACGTTTAAACCTCTGTTTATAGCTTTACGGTATGCTGTAGAACTGTTAACTTATAAAAAAAAGTACCTAGGAAATCATTCAAATTTATACTGCCAACTTTAAAATTGAGATTGCAGAGATTTTTATGTTGTGAAAACAACAGAGGTAATCTGTAATTTTGGTATTGTTCCATTGCATTTGTTTTGCACACTTTTATCGAGTTGACTTCCCTTTCGTGACGTGGTCAAAAGGTACTAGCTTATGCTTATGTTATGGCTTCCCTTTGTTTCCTAGCTTCACTTTACCTCATATGGTCATTGCTGTTTATCTTTCTTCTATCATAAAAGTTTGCGACTATAGAGCCTCAGGCAATAAATATTGTTTGACATTTTTTCTCAAGATGTGAAAACTGTGGCCTGTAGGATGGGCCAATGGGCATAGATTGACATGAGAATCACCTTAGCCACCGTACAGGTTTCATCTTGAGAAAATATTTTCTCTGTATGCCTGTTATCGTTTTCATAAATTTAGTGCCTTTTAAGGTATTCAATACTGCCCTTATGCATTGCACTATAAGCTACCAGTACATATTTCCAATTGCCATGTATATTGTTTCTACCCATCAGATTCAAATTATCAAACTTATCATGCAAAAATCTTGTTTTGCTATAATTCCGAAATACATCCTATCCCCAACATCGAAGTTGTAAATTATCAGTGAACTTGCCTTTGAAGTTACCCTTGGTGAATTAGATCTAAAAAGTCAATTCAACATCAAACATGAGTTCATCCTTATGTGCTTGGATGATTTCCTCAAACTTATGATGGTTCAATTATTATCTCAGTTTGGAGCAGGTGTTTTTATGTTGTGCATTAAAGTACCACAAGAAAATGGCAATGGACTACATTAGAATTAGCTTGTTGCCTCCCCAAGTTAGGACAAGTCTCTTCCTAGTGGTCATGGGACATAATTAATGAAATGTCCATGAATAATTGTAAGCCACTCATCAATAAGAAACTAAGCATGCATTACAACAACAACAACATACCCAGTGGAATCCCACAAGTGGGGTCTGGAAAGGGTAAAATGTGCGCAGACCTTATCACTACCTCATAGAGATAGAGAGGTTGCTTCCGGAAGACCCTCGTCTCAAAACTAAGCATGCATTAGATTAAGGAATTTCACAAGCCATCATTTGGACTAGCATATTTGCACAAGTGTTAACCTTTTTTTTCTGAATCGGAGAGTGGTAACTGTTAGCACTGATCTACTGAACCATCACGAAAGCCCCAATAACATGTAACTGTCAGGAAAGACCAATCAGTTCTAATATGATGACACTGATTAATATGGCTCTTCTAGAAGGAAAAGGAAAAAGAAATATCCTATTGCCGTCACCAAAATTATGCATAGTTCTTATTTTAGGTCCTATTTTCCTGGAATCTTGGTGCTATAAGAGATTTATATGCTACTATTAGAAAAGATAGGGAACTTCTAGCATTTCTTTTATTTTCTGATTTTGTATAATATTGGTCTGAGATGAACTTAAATGGAGAGACATGTAACATGTCTACCTCGGTTAGAGCATGACAGATCTGTTCATATCTCCTTAACCCAAAGCATATCATTTGTCCTTAACCAGTGCGCATATATGTGAACATTTAGTATTTGATATGACGGCGATTAAATCTCATCACAACAATTGATGCAAGCAGACATGCAAGTGGGGAGGAAAAAGTGTCAGCATCTGCAAGGAACCAGACTTGGTTTTATCACTGCTCATGTCGGTTTTCTTTCCCTTTTTGCAGGTAAGATTAGTGAAGATGGTTAATGAAGCTACTGCTAATATCCCTGGATGGGAGACAGAGTGAGAATGAGTCAATTTTGACTTGTGTACCTACCTATATTTATACTTTGGTCATTTTCCAAAGCACAATGCATGGTCAAGACTTCCCAGATTTTGGCAGGCTTCAAGATGGATTATCTTTAGAACAACATATGATTTAAACACAAGTTAAATAGACATGGTGTCATACTAGAGTAGTTCTGTCCTTCATAGATATATCCTTGTCCCTCTTGGTACTTGTGAACTAAACTATAAAGCTAGTATTCTTTTGTAAAAATATGTTGTGGAATGTGTTTGAAGTGTAATAGGAGATCTGAGGCCCTAAATTATGACACACAAGTTCTTGTGTCTCAGAACTGATCTTTATTGCTATACAAAAGGACTTGACCATGGCGACTTATGTTGGAATTTTATATGCTTTTTTTTTTTCAGGAGGCAATATCAGTAGTTGTACTGTACTGATGTAACTTTCAGTTATAATTGTTTCTTCTGTTGTTTTTCCTTTTGGAAGAATCAGTATTGCGTTATAAAGTCGGACGTAAATGGATTTTCTTCTAACTTATCAATATACATTTGAAAATTTGCTTGTGATAACTAGTAGTGTCTCCTAAGTCAAAGTATGTTATCTGGTATGGGCTTATAAACAGCTTTGGCTTTTTGAGACGGGGTTTTCCGGAAACAACTTTTCTGCCTTGTAAGATAATGGTAAGGTGTGCGTACATTTTATCCTTCCCAAATTCCACTTGTAGGATTTCATTGGATATACTGCTCATAAACAACTTGATCATGGTATGTTCTTTTTGTCAGCACTTAAGAAGAGTATTAAAGCATCATTGAAGTACTCATGTGGCAAATGTTTAGTTCAACGGAAGACCCCAATTAGTATTTTACTTGATGAAAGAACTACTCTATGTTTTTCTTTTTCATGTTAGCATTTATTTGCGTTACTTGAGATAAGGGTTTCTCGAAAACAATATTTCTACCTTTTCAAAATAAGGATAAGATATGTATACACTTTATGCATAGACTTTATATGTAAAATTTACCTGGTTTATTGTTGGTGGGGAAAAATGAAGAAAGAGAAGAGACAAATTAAGTAAAGAAAAAATTACTTAAGTAAATCTTTTTTAATAAATAATTACTGATTTTAGTGATATTTTTTATTTATTATCATTTTTAGCAATATATAGCAATACTATGATAAATCTGCACTTATGTTAAAAGTACATCATTCATTCAATATAACTGTATTATAAATGTTTAGTGAAAATAATTTGCTATTGCTAAATGGTAAATATTTTTTTAATCTAGTATATCTATGTAAGTTTTCCTTAAGAAAAAATTAGTTACAAAAGCCCGTTCTGCCCGTGCTGGCACGGGCTCAATATATATATATTTTTTGTCTCGATTTATGAGATATTAATAGATTTATTAAATATATTTTAAAAAATTTAAGTTGTTAATTATTGAGATCTATAGTACATTTTATGTTAATTTTAAATAATACATGTTACTTCTTTTGTTCTAATTTATGTTACATATATAAAATTTTGAGAGTATTTTATTAATATATATAAACTTCTTGGTTTATTTATATTATTATATATTTTTAAAGTATTTTCTTTTTAAGACAAATACAATCACTAAAAGATTATTAAAATAGTTATTTAATTTTATTTGTCCAGTTTAAAAAAAAAAACTTAAATTTTTATTTATATTTATTTTATTCTAACTCTAACATTTACATGATTTAAATAATTGACTATAACGATATAGTAAACTCATTGCTGAAGCAATCGAAAAAATGATTTATTAAGGGTAATATTATGAAATTATAATTGAAGCAGTTGAAAAAAGATAATGAAACAATCGAAGCAGACACATCAATATACAGATACCTTAAAAAGATTAAATTTAAAAGCCATAAAATATTTTTTATTGGCCCCACATGATAAAAGAGGAGAAGCAGGCAAGACGACCGGAAGCTCCTCAATTATTCTTTTATATATAGACTAGTTACGAAAGCCCGTGCTATCACGAGCCCAATGTAAATTATTTTGTGGTCTCGATTTATGTGATATTAATAGATTTTTTATATATATACATTTTTAAAAAATTTAAGTTATTAATTACTGATACCTATAGAATATTTTATTTGTTACCTATGTTGTTCTAATTTATGTTGCACATATTAACATAATTCTTTAATTTTGTTTGTCCAGCTTAAAAAGGAAGACTCAATTTTTTATCTTATATTTATTTTGTCCTAATTTNATATTTTACTAGGGACAATATTGTAAAATCATAGTTGAAGCAGCTAAAGAAATATAAGGAAGCAGCCATAAAAAATCCAAAAAATATTTTTTTATTAATCCAAGCAGCTGAAGCAGACAGGACAACTGGAGACTGCTCAAGCAGGCAACACGACCGGAAGCTTCTCAATTAATTGCTTATATATAAGTAGTAAAGTAACAATGATTCTTCTTAAGCAAAACTTTTATATGCAATTCAACTTTAGAAATATGCTCAAATCCGGAAAGAAATGAAGTTTATATAAGCTATGCCTCTAATATAATATTCTTTTCCAACACGATAATTGTTGAGCTGCTTTGATCCAAGAATTATGAAATTTTGATGATTGACATTGTACAAGTCATAATCTATATAAAAATAGAAAATAAACAAAGAAGTACAAGAATGAGATCCTTAACAGATCTCCTAAAAGAACTACTGAAGCTGACAACACTAATGAGGAATTGATGAGAAAATCAATTCCTTAAAACAAAACTTGGAGATTTTTTGATCTATGCATGAGAAGCTATTTAGAGATAAAGGCACAATTCAATTCTACATGAAACAAGAGTGCAGGACATGAAATTATTATTATTATTATTATTATTATTGAACATATGGAATTAGTTTAGAATAAGAAAAAATTGGCCAATTGTAAAACAAGTCAAACAAGGATTAATTTCTTGGCAAGTCTCGAACCAAGTCTTGGTTGGATATGAAGAAATATAAATGACTACTTTACTTTTATATAAATAATTAATTTGATGTTTTATAGTTGGAATCGCAAAAATGAGAGATGTAGAGAGACTGATCTATTTGAGAGTCTTGTCAGGAGAAGAGTCAACTGCTACGACAACATAGAATATGTTCCTATCAAGAGTTACTTGTATTGTTATTGAGTTTTAATAGTTAGATTCTTGTGGTTTTCACACTGTATGCTCATGAATTTTGTAGAGATTTGAATTAGGTGGTTGTTTTGAATTGCAAGGGACTTCATAAACGAGGTAGAATCTTTGAAGAAGTTGAAGAAGATAATAGAGAGAATTGTTGATGATTGAGGTAGGGATTGGTAGATTCAGTTTATTAGGTGTATAAATGAGAGTAGCGTTAAAAGTTGCTCATGTTTTATTAGAGAGTGAGTAATAGAATTTTCGAAGAAGTTGAAGAAGATAATAGAGAGAATTGTTGATGATTGAGGTAGGGATTGGTAGATTCAGTTTATTAGGTGTATAAATGAGAGTGGCCTTAAAAGTTGTTCATATTTTATTGGAGAGTGAGTATACTATTGGAGATATATTGTGATTTTTTCCTCCCCTAAATAAAAAGTTTTTCACATAAAATTATTTGTATTGATATACTATTTCGCACTTTACCTTTTTGTAATTGCTGAAAGAATCTGGACCTTTCAAAATATAGCTGACAAACACATAACAATTGATATCAGAGAAATTTTTTTGAAAAAGGTTAACACCTTGAATGATTAGAGATCTGTCATGACCTAACCCATTAAGCCATGTGGGCAGCTACTCTAACATCTAGATAGGAGAATCCTGATCATCTTATTATAAAATTGGTAATGCGAAAGTAAGATAAATAATGATATAATTACCTTAATAAAACACAGGATTCAATCTCAACAAAATACACAAAACCCTCCTAAAGAACTCTAAATAGGTATAAGAGCTAATAAGAGAGTACAAAACAAGAAAATAGGACACAACTTCCACAAAAAAGAGGCGTAGAAGCTATTGGAGATTACCTTCTTCTTCATCTAAGAAACATCACTGATTCTACAATTAGATTAACACCAAGTGGCATAGCAAGAGTAGTATCAGTACTGTCACGCTCCGGGAGGGTACCCTTGGCGTGACTGGTACTTAGAGACTATTGCTAGCCCCCAAGCGAACAACTCGGCCTCATCACATTCATTCAATCACATTCTAATAGCGAAAGACATCAATGTATAAGAATACTTAAAGAAAATAAATGACAACCGTTAATAAAAAGTCCAAAGGCCAAACAATCTATCCATCAACTGAATAAGACTAGTGTGAAAGAAACTATCCAAAAGTAACATCCAATCACAACTTGACGGTCTAGTCTATAAAACCTCTAAAACACCTGGTAAGTAGTGTCAATGACAAACCCATGGCTACCTCAAAATAAAATAAAAAGGCTAAACTCAAAGCTAGAAAGAAAAACATGATATCCTCTCAAAGCAGGTGAGGACTCACCAATCAGCTAAATGCAAATAGGTCCTCAACAGGGCGCCTGTTGATGACCACTAGTACCAGTCTCTGCATCATGAAAAGATACATGCCCAAATGGATGTCAATACATGGAATGTACGAGTATGTAAAATGATAGAAAAAAATATGTAAAGGAAGAATATCATCAACTCAAATAGTTCAACTCAAGAAGTGGAAAACTCAATCATCATGTCAAGAGTCTAAAGTAAGCATATAGTTTAGACAATGACTATTCATATACCATTTAATCCAATCCACTCAGATTTCTATCAGGACCTATATAGGAGTTTCTTTAATGGACAACCATCACTTATGAGTCGATGATGATACAACGAAGCGATGTTGTTGCCACGTCCATCCAATACCTTGCTAGGGTATAGGACATCCTATCAGTTGGATCCAAAATCAGTAATATCAAGTCCTCTTTCTAGGACAATAAGAAATATCTTATTTTTTGGTTCAATCCTCTCCTATGCCGGCTACATAGTTATTGAGTTTGAGTTGGACTTACTCTTACTTAATTTGGTGCTCAATATTCCTCCCAAAACTCAATATGTTCAAAAGACATCAACCCTATGGTTAACTTATTCATCTAGTCTCATTTGGACATTTGTCAACTCAATTCATCACATTAACTACCAACTCTTTGGTTACATTCTTTTAAGGTTCAACTCTTGACTCATAAGGACTCTATCATGCATCATTCTGAGTCTAGCATCTATGAAAACAAAACTAGAGTTAAAGTATTTAGGGATTCATAGACTCTTTAGGCTCAATGGTACTCATGCATGCTCATTTAAGTAAAATATGTAAAAGAACCTTCATGCTAGGGTTCATGTAGTAAAGTAAAATTATCTAATTCAAGCATTTAATTCATAAAAACTGTAGTTCATACAAAATTGTATAGAAATACATTAGAATTTGAGAAAAACCTTCAAGAAACATTTATGGGGACTCAATTCACGCATAACTCCATCAATATGGGTTATGGGGCACATGGAAGAACATAATCCTTGTTTTAGTTAGCCTTACATACCTGGTAATTTTGAGTCTTGGAATAGCTTGGGGGAATTCATAAGATTACCTTCAAACCTTAGCTTTTTCTCCCTTGCAACCTTGCTCTAAGTTGGAGAGGGTATTTTTAGCGTAAAAAAAAGTTGAACAAAATGTTAGGTTTAGGCTTTGAAATGATGGGAAAAGACTAAAATAACCTTTCTTAAAAAGCTATCAAAGTCATCTACGAGCCCATCTATGGCCCATAGGGACCTTTTCATAAACTTTTGGGCAAATTCCATGAGCCCAATCTATAGCTTGTAGAAGTTTTTATGACCCATAGATAGGTCCGTAAAGTTTATGACCAAAAAATAGATTTTCAGAAATTTTTACCACGAGTTAGTAGACGGGTCGTACTTTAATCTATGGCCCATAATAGCTTTTGTTGGTACACTCTACATTTGGCAATCTGTAGTAAATAATTTTTGACTCCGAACTCCAAATAAGGTGAAATCAATTGCATTGGGAAAGATAATTCAAAGACTTTTCATTTGGTAGGTCATAGGCTACCTAATTCTTTGTGTGTTAAGAGTTATGGTTATTGGAAGTTGACCCTTGTATAATCTAACACTAGAAACTCAATTTATAGGAAGGTTTTGAACTCGGCTTAGTACTAAAAGTCTCTTATGACCCTAATACACTTTTCATGTATAAGAATAGGGCTTGAAACATGGGTATATGTAAGAATAGAGTTGTGGGGTGTCACAATATCTCCCCTTAGAATCATTGGTCCTCGAATGATGAGCAACTAGGAGACCTCTTAAAGGAAAACCACCAGGGACTTAAACACTCGGATACTTGAATACTCATACTAATCAACTTCAACTCACGATTCAGAATTAAAAGACTATTCCTAACATTATCATTAGTTGCGAATACAGTTAAAGACATGCATACTCAAACAAAGACTCAAGAGGAGCATCAACGTAGAGATAAGAACTCAACTCAACAATAGGAAAGTAACGCAGGGAATAGAAATGAATCATTACCATCAATTCATCATTAAGAGGCATGAATAGGTGATGGTATCTAGCCTTCATATCCTCTTCAGCTTCCCATGTAGCCTCTCCAATGGATTAACTTCTCCACAACACTTTTATAGAAGCAACCTCTTTAGTTCTCAACTTATGAACTTAATAATCAAGGATTTAGACTGAGATATCTTCATTACTCTAACTATCCTTCACTCTGATGCTTTTAATAGGCACAACCAGGGACAGATATCCCAAACACTTTTTAAGCATAGAAATTTGAAAGACCGGATGGATGGCTGCCAGCTCTTGTGGTAGCTCCAACTTATAAGCTACGTTTTCCACTCTCTTCACAATTTGGTAAGGACCAATATATCAAGGAATCAACTTTCCTTTCTTCCTAAATCACATTACACCCTTCATGGGTGAAACTTTCAAGTATACCCAATTGTTCACTTTGAACTCTAGGTCCGTTATCTAATATTAGTGTAGGACTTCTGGCTACTCTGTATGGTTCCCAATCTCTCTTGGATAATCTTTACCTTCTCCATAGCCTGATGTACCAAGTCTGGCCCAATCAACCCAGCTTCATCCTCAACTCTTGGATAATCTTTACCTTCTCCATAGCCTGATGTACCAAGTCTGGCCCAATCAACCCAGCTTCACCTACCTCGAACCATCCAACTAGTGATTTATATCTTCTACCATAAAGGGCCTCATAAGGAGCCGTTTGGATGCTCAAATGAAAGCTACTGTTTTAGGAAAACTCAATCAGAGGTAAGTGGTCATCCTAATTGCCTTTTAAGTTGATGACACATGCTCTCAACATGTCCTCCAAGGTCTGTATCATCGAATCTGCCTGACCATCAGTCTGAGGGTGGAAAGCAATACTAAGGTTCACCTATAAATCCAGGTCTTTTTGAAAGGACTTCCAAAATTGGGTAATGAATTGAGCTCCTCTATCTAATATGATGGACAAAAGAACTCTATACAATCTAACAATCTCTCAGATATACAATCAGGCATAGTCCTTTGTTGTATTAGTAGTCTTTACCGCCGAGAAGTGGGTTGATTTAGTCATCTTATCAACAATCACCCAGATTGAATCATGTTGTCTAGGAGACCTAGGTAAGCCTATGATGAAATCTATATTGATTATCTCCCACTTCCATTCCAGAATTTCAAAATTCTAGCGGACTCCACATGGCTTTGGTGCTCAACTTTTACTTGTTGGCAGTTAGGGCACTTAGAAATGAAGTCTGCAATGTCTCTCTTCATCCCACTCCACCAATAAACCTCTATCAAGTTGCCATACATTTTGGTAGACCTTGGATGGATAGAATATCTAGAGTTATAGGCTTTTGACATGATCCTCTCTCGAATACCATCAATATTTGGAACACACAATCTACTTTGGTATCTCAATACCCCATATCCCCCTTTGACGTAGGCCATCACTTTCTGCTTATGTAAATCTTCCTTCAATTGGAGTAAGATGGAATCTCGATCTTACTTCTTCTTTACCTCTACTACAAGGGATAATGTAGACCCATTATGCATAATTATTCCACCTTCACTAGATTCATTGAGTTGAACTCCCAATCGCGCTAGTTTGTGCACCTCTTTGTGGCTAACTCTTTATTCTCTTCTTCTACATGAGCAGTACTTCCCATAGACAACCTATTAAGAGCATCAGCAACCACATTAGCTTTACTTGGACTGTAGAGGATGCTCATGTCGTAGTCCTTCAGTAGCTCAGCCACTTCCTCGGCCTTATGTTAAGCTCTTTCTGGGTGAATGCATATTATAGGCTCTTATCGTCTGTGAATACATCAACATGTGCTCTATATAAGTAGTGGCACAAAATCTTGAGTGCAAATACCACCACAACTAATTTTAAGTCGTGAGTTGGATAGCTCCTCTTATGGTTCTTAAGTTATCTCTGAGCATAGGCTATGACCTTACCTCTGTGCATCCGAATGCATCCCAATCCCACTCTAGAAGCATCATAATAGATGACAAAATCATCAGTCCTCTTAGGTAGAGTCAACACAGGTGCAGTCATTAATCTGATTTTCAACTCTTGAAAACTCTTCTCACACTCATCGGACCACTAAAACTCAGCTTTCTTTTGAGTTGGCTTAGATAATGGCAAGTATCTAGAATATAATCCCTCCATAAACCTGCGGTTGTAACCATCCAAATCCAGAAAACTTCTTATGTTAGTTGGAGAGGTGGGTCTAGGCTAGTTCTTAACTGCCTCAATCTTCTGCATATCCACTCGAATACCATCACCCAAGACAACATGGCCCAAAAATGACATTATTTAAGCCAAAACTCACATTTTAAAATTTGGCATTCAACTCTTTATCTTTGAGGATCTGAAGAACAATTCAAAGGTGATCATCATGCTTTTCTTCATCTCTGGAGTACACTAAAATATCATCAATGAATACAATCATGGACATATCAAGGTACTGTCTGAATATTCTATTCATCAAGTCTATAAAAGCGGCAAGAGCATTGGTGAATCCAAAGGATATTACCAGAAATTCAACGTGACTATATCGGGTTCAAAAAGTCATCTTAGGGATGTCACATTCTCTCACTTTCAACTGGTGATAGACTAATCTGAGGTATATCTTAAAGAAAATAGTAGCACCCTAAAGTTGGTCAAATAAGTCGTCGATCCTTGGATGGGGATATTTGTTCTTAATGGTCACCTTATTAAATTGGTGATAATCTATGTACATTCTGAAGGAACCATCTTTCTTGCGTACAAATAGGACAAGAGTGCCCAATGGAGAGACATTTGGCCTAATAAATCCTTTGTGAAGTAGATTCTTTAACTGCTCTTTCAATTCTTTCAACTCGGCGGGAGGTAGTCTATATGGTGAAATAAAGATAGGCTGAGTATCGGGGTCAACATCAATCTCAAAGTTAATGTCCCCATTAGGAGGGACTCTAGGAAAATCATCAGGGAAGACCTTATGAAACTCATTGACAACTGGAACTGACTCAAAAGGTAGGGGCTCTACACTATCAATCTTAACTCGCATGAGCTGATAGATACATCCTTTAGAAATTAATTTTCTAACCCTAAGGTAGGAAATAAACTTACCCTTGGACACTGCAGAACTACCCTTCCACTCTATATCAGGCTCATTCAGAAATTGGAATTTGACCATCTGGGTTCTACAATTGACAGAGGCATAACAGGTATGAAGCCAATCCATACTAAGAATCACATCAAAGTCAATCATCTCTAACTCAACTAACTCTGCCAAAGTATCTCTATGATAGATAGACACCGTGCAATCTCTACATACCCTTTTAGCTAGAATGGACTCACTAACATGAGTAAAAACACTAAAGGGCTCTAGAAGACATTTAGGAAGAATCTCAAACTTACTAGCCACATATGGAGTTACAAATAATAAAGTGGCACCTGGGTCAAGCAAGGTATACACATCATAGGAAAAAAATCAAAGCATACTCGTGACAACATCTGGTGCAACTTCCTAATCCTGTCGATTTCCCATCGCATATAGATGGTTTGTACCTCCGCCTATATTAGCTATGGTACCTCTCTAACTATCATTAGATGGTGGTGCTGCTGAAGCCTGAGCTTTATTACCTCCATTGCCTCGCCTCCTCATTGGGCACTCATTCTAGAAGTGACCAGTCTATCCGCACCTATAGCAAGCATTGGTGCCTTCATGACACTCACCTAGGTGGAGTTTGCCACACTTGACACATGGTGGTTTCCCCTTCGAACCATAAGTCACACTAGTTTGGGATTGAGAACCCTAAGCTCTAAAATTCTGATGGCCTCGAGACTTCTCATACCTGTTACTCAGAGCTGGTGCACTTACTGAGGATGATGCATAATTCGAAGACCTCTTCTGAAAATAGGACCTATCCTCCTTACTTTGTTTATGCTGGCTAGGCTCATGCCCTGCTGACCTAGCCTTCTTGCTCAAGTGCTCCTCCCTATCTCTCTACTTATCCTCCTCAAGTTGTTGTGCATAGAATATAATCCAATAGATGTCCATGTCCAAAATCAGTAATGTCATTTTGCACTCCTTTTTCACATGTTTTCCAAGATGTATATGAACTTTCTCATTCTAGATCTCATGTCAGGGACCATCTCTGGAGCATATCTGGATAGTTGTATGAATTTGAGGCTATATTCTTTGACAATCATTCCTTCCTACTTCAAGTTAACAAAATCCTCAAGCTTAACTTCCCTCAACTCTTGTGGAAAGAAGTGATCAAGAAACACATTCTCAAAGTCATCCCAAATGGCAGGCTCAACATCCTTACATTGGCTTTATTCCCATTGATTGTACCATATATTTTCCACATCCTTGAGTTAATAGGAAGCAAGTTCAACTCCCTCAATCTCCATCACATGCATAGCTTTTAACACCTTCTACATCTCATCTATAAAATTCTGGAGGTCTTCCTCAACCTTAGACCCTGTGAAGACTGTTGGCTTCATCATCAGAAAATCTCTAAGTATCGTTGCAGCGATTAACTCTTGAGAGCTAGAGCTAGGAGCTTGTGAACTTCGGTTCCCACTCTAGGCGGCTACCAGTTGGGTGAGCATGTGATAGCTCCTCTGAAATCAGCCCCTGTAGTATGAGTAGGCGAAGTAGTAGGTGCCTGGGGAGCCCTAGTGACTCTAGCGCATCGACCTCGACCTCGACCTCTCGTCTCCATCTAAGGAGGCACCTCTTGTGAGGGATTTTCAGTATTACGAGCTGAAGTATCTCTTTTGGTGGCGGTACTATTAGGAGGCATGATCTACAAACGAGTAGTGTACAAATAAGATAGATACTTTAATAGAGTATAAAATTTATCATACAAACTCAAAATACAAGAAGGTGTTCCTAATGTCCTATAACCTCCTGCTTATAAAGTGTAGTTAAAAACACACCTATAAATAAGACTCTACTATACATAGCTTCATAGACTCCCTATGACACTTGAACTCTACCTTTGCATGGTCGGCAATCAGAGACTATTGCTAGCCCCCAAGAGCACCACTCGGCCCTATCACATTAGTCTAATCACATTCTAATAACGGAACACATTAATGTATAAGAATACTTAAAGAAAATAAATGACAATTGATAATAAAAGGGTCAAATGCCAAATAATCTATCCGTCAACCGAATAAGACTAGTGTGAAAGAAACTAGCCAAAAGTAACATCTAATCACAACTCAATGGTCTAGTCTATAAAGCCTCTAAAACATCTGACAAAATAGTGCCAATGACAGACCCATGGCTATCCCAAAATAAAAGAAAAAGGCTAAACTCAAAGTTAGAAGGAAAAAAATATGATATCCTCCGAAAGCAGGGGAGGACTCACCAATTAGCTAAATGCAAAGAGGTCCTCAATGGGGCACCTGCTGATGATCGCTCGTACATGTCTCTATATCATGAAAAGATGCAGGCCCAAATAGACGTCAGTACGTGGAATGTACAAGTATGTAAAATAGCAGAAAGAAACATGTAAAGAAAGAATAACAACAACTAAAACAGCTCAATTCAAGAAATAGAAAACTCAAACATCATGTCAAGAGTCTAAAGTAAGAATACAGTTTAGACAACAACCACTCATATACCATCTAATCCAATCCACTCAGAGTGCTATCAGGACTTATGTAGGAGTTTCTGTAAGTGAAACCATCATCTATGTGCAGATATGATACAATGAAACAATGTTGTTGTCACATCCATCTAATACCTTGTCAGGGTATAGGACATCCCATCAGTGGATTCAAAATCAGTAACATAAAGTCCTCTTTTGGGGACAATAAGAAACATCTGATTTTTCAGTTCAATTCTCTCCTACACCGGCTATGTAGTTTTGAGTTCGAGTTAGACTTACTCTTAATCAATTCAATGCTCAATACTCCTTCCAAGACTCAATATGCTCATAAAACATGAACCCTATGGTTAACTCATTCATCTAGTCTTATTTAGACATTTGTCAACTCAATTCATCACATCAGCTATCAACTATTTGGTTACATTCTTTTAAAGTTCG
>DF363237.1:47690-58456 GCA_000787875.1 Solanum virginianum
GGCTCTTGACTCATAAGGACTCTATCATGTATTATTTTACCTCATAACATCTAAGAAAACAAAAGTAGATTAAAGTATTTAGGGATTCATAGAGTCTTTAGGCTCAAACTGTACTCATGTATGCTCATTTAAGTAAAATATGTAAAAATAACAAGAATTCATGTTAGGGTTCATGTATTAAGGTAAAATCATATAATTCAAGCATTTAATTCGCAAAAATTATAGTTCATACAAAATTTTATAGAAATACATTAGAATTTAAGAAAAACCCTTCAAGAAACAGTCATGGGAGACTCCATCCGCTCACAATTCTATCAATCTGGGTTATGGGGCACATGGACGAACATAATTCATGTTTTGGTTAGCCTTACATACCTGGTAATATTAAATCTTGGAATAGCTTGGGGAAATTCACAAGATTATCTTTAAGCCCTAGCCTTTTTCATCCTTGAAACCTTGCCAAAGTCGAAGAAGGTTTTTTAGGATAAAAAGGTTGAAGGACATGTTTAGGGGTTTATTTAGGTGTAAAAACATCAGTTTAGGCTTTAAAAGAGTGGGAATAGACCAAAATAACCTTCCTTAAAAAGTTGTCAAAGTAGTCTACCATCCCATCTATGGCCTGTAGAAGCTTCCACGGCCCATAGGGACCCTTCCATAAACTTTTAGGCAAATTCTGAGGTCTCTAGATCAATTCCACAAGCCCAATCTACGGCCCGTAGAAGTTTCTATAACTCGTAGATAGGTCCATAAAGTCTGGTACCAAAAAATGGATTTTTAGTAATTTTTACCATGAGTTAGCAGATGGGTCGTACTTTACTCCATGGCCCATAATAGTTTTCGTAGGTATACTCTACATCTGGAAATCTCCAGTAAAACAGTCATAATTTTTTACTCTGAACTTCAAATAAGGTGAAATTTGTTTCGTTGGAAAGCTAATACAAAGAATTTTCATTTGGTAGGTCATAGGCCACCTAATTCTGTGTGTGTTAAGAGTTATGATTATTTAAAGTTGATCCTTATATAATCTAACACTAGAAACTCAATTTATAGGAAGATTTTGAACTGGGCTAAGTACTAGAGGTCTCTTATGACCCTAATACACTTCCCACGTATAAGAATGAGACTTGAAATATGGGTACATGTAAGAATAGAGTTGTGGGGTATCACAAGTACGAACAACACATACTTGTAGGCATCATCGATAGCCAAAATTTATCACATAATATCATGTAAATATTCCAAAAGACATGCTATATGAAAAAATATTCTATTCCAAACCTAGTCACCATACCCCCTACTATTTCAGATTTACCATCCCTAGACCCATACCTTTATACTTTAGCCTCTCTATAACCTTTTGTTGCCAACTCAATCACAAGGAGCCAGTCCCCCTTGCATAGTCATAACCTGAGCCTCTAACAAACTAGGCTTCCATAAGATTACCTTTTCTTTCACCCTAGTGAGATGATCCGCCACTTGACTATTAATAATTAGGAAGAGTCTAGAGTCAAGGAGAAGAAACTACAATCTTAGGGAGGTTTCCAGAAGACTCTAGAACATTGTGGATAGTACTTAAAGCTCCTCAGAAGACTCTAGAACAATATATAGACAAATCTTGAGAAGATTGTAGAACTATGTAGCGAAGTCTTGGAGAGTCTTAGAAAACTCTGGATCTATAGAAAATTAGAGGAAGGACTAAAGAGTAAATATTTAGGGACTGTATAGTAATTATTAATTACACTTAGCCATTAATTAGTAGTATAAATAGGAGGCTCATTTATTTGCAGGCATCAACCAAGAAAGTAAAGCAATCTTCCAAGTGTAATACAAGTCTTCTTTACAAAAGTTCTCTCATCTTCTTCAATCTAGCATTCCCTTAGCGATCTAGTTGAAAAGGCTTACTTGAGCTTACAAGATCGTGAAAGATTCGTGAGTAAGTTGTCAAGTTCCACACTAATGTCTTAGTCGAAGTCTAAGTCCATGATAGAGTGTTATCAGAGCAGGTTCAACTAAGGAAAGCAAGGCAAGTGAAAGAGACTTTGATACCCTTAACACAATAATCAACGCCACCAACATTAGGCTAGATGTTGGCAAGAAATAACAGAAGGGCAAGAAAAACTTAAAGAGGAATGAGGAGTTCCTGATCGAGCCAATACAAAGTGAGGCCACAATATCTACTCACTCTCGATCACTAAAGTGAGTGACGACAAACGAGGTGAGAAACATGTAAACGTCACGCCTAACATGGAGTAGACCACAAAAGTGGATGCTGCCAGACAAGCGGTGGAGATCTTAGGCAAACGCATAAACCAGTTTGATGGCAAGTTCAAGACCTTGGAGGAGTTCACCCTTGGCAAAAGTGACAACATCCTAAAGGAGATGGATGGGCATAAGGCTTTAGAGCTTGAGATGAAAGAAGTTATCACCTCTTTAGAGTGCCAGCTCATGGAGCCATTGAGCAGGATAGAGACCCTAAACGCCAGCATGAAAGCCATGAGTGCCAAGGTAAAGGCACATGAGAAAGGCATGGCAGAGGGGAGATGTGTTGTGATTACTAGAGAAAGGGAGCCAGGATCGAGGCTCACAAGCCATAGGTGTTTAAGGGCGTCCGTGACACACAAGAGGTGGAGAATTTCCTTTGGTACTTGGAGTATTACTTCAAGAGTAACAAGGTGAAGAGTGATGAAATAAAGATCAACACTGTCGAGCTATACCTGATGGAGATAGCCATGTTATGGTGGAAAGGGAAAGAGTCAGAGATAGGGAATGGACAATACATCATCGATACATGGGAGCAGTTTTGAAACGAGTTCAACAAGGCCTTCTTCCCTAATAATGTCTTCAATAAGGTAAAGCTCAAGTTTTGGGAGTTAAAGCAGATGGGTAGTATAAGGGCGTATGTGAAGGAATTCACTACCCTCACGCTCCAAATCTCAACCTCACTGATGAAGACATGATGTTCCACTTCATGGACGGCCTACAGAATTGGGCCAGGATGGACTTAGAATGTCAATAAGTTAGGACCATTGATGAGGCCATCATGAAGACAGAGTCTTTGATGGATTCTCGACACGACAGGCATGATAGAGATCGAGAAAAGAAGTCGAGAGGTAGTCATTACCAAGGTGGGAGATATGGTGGCAAAGGCAAGGGTTGGCAGCGACATCCCAAGCATCATGACACCTACAAACCTGATGATAAAAAGTCTAGATATCAAAGTGGTAGATAGGGAAATGTATAGCCTAAAAAAAGGCTATAAGTGCTACATATGCAGTGGACCCCATAGCTATAAGAAATGCCCTAAACTGAATAGCCTTAGTGTCATACCGTGGGAAAGAAGGAGCAGAAGGCACAAGAATAGGTGCAACAACTAGGGGAAGGATTGGACATAATACAGGTAGGCATGATTGGGCTATTCAGAGCCGTTACAAATCAATTGGAGAAGCCGAAGGAGCACAGTGCGTAGTAGGTGGATATCACGATCAATAGATGACCCGCTCATGCCATGGTCAAGACAAGCGTGGAGGCTAATATCTTGAACAAATCTGTGTGACAAGGTTAGGGTTGATATATAACCCAAGTGATGTCTGCCTCAGGATGGTCAATGCACTAATGTCTTCTATATATGGAGTTTCTCAGGGAGTCGACATAACGTTGGGCAAGTGACATGGTATGAAAAACTTTCATGTCACTTCAATAGATCTCTTTGATATAATTCTTGAGTAGGAGTTTTTCCAAAGATGCCACATGGTGATGACCCCTATCTCCAACAACTCGTGGTCATTGAGTAAGAAGATTCCTACATGGTACCCTTAGTCAAGGTGCCCAAGTTAGAGGGACAAGCTCATCTGTCGGCCTTGCAACTTGTGGAGGGGTTCAAGGATTAAAAGCCATTATTGTATTCCACACTTTCTAGGAGGAGAAGTCATTGAAAGAAGCTAAGCGGAAGCAAAGACAGCCAACCACAACAATGTTTCTCATATGCTGGAAGGGACAATATTCGAAAAAGACCACAGAGGAATGGCATAAAGACTTGTGGAAGTTCAAAGGCAAAGTTTGGGAGTTTTGACAGCAGCATTGTGCCAAGGACATTGCAACATCAGGTGGGGGAGAGTGTGACGACTCGCCACTTGACCATTAATAATAAGGAAGAAACTAGAGTCAAGGAGAAGAAACTAGAGTCTTGAAAAGGTTTTCAAAAGACTCTAATACATTGTAGATAGTACTTGAACCTCCTTAGAAGACTCTAGAATAATATAAACAAATCTTGAGAAGACTTAGAAGACTCTAGAACCATGTGGCAAAGTCTTGGAGAGTCTCAGAAAACTCTAGATATGTAGAATATTCTAGAGGAAGGACTAAAGTGTAAACATTCAGGGACTTATAGGGTAATTATTAATTGCACTTTGGCCGCCAATCAATAGTATAAATAAGAGGGTCATTCATTTATAGGCATCAACCAAGAAAGTAAAGCAATCTTCCAAGTGTAATACAAGTCTTCTTTACAAAAGCTCTCTTATTTTCTTCAATCTAGCGTTCTCTTAGTGATCTAGTTGCAAAGACTTACTTGAGCTTACAAGATTATGAGTAAGTTGTTAAGTGTCGCATAGAAGTCTTAGTCGAAGTTTAAGTTTGTGATACTAGGCTTCTGAGCCTACATTTTATGACATTGTAAGACTTCCCAAGTCTATCCTTTTATAACCTATTCAAGACTTCTCAAGCCTACTTTTACTAGATATATAACTTTAACATGTAAGGCTAAAAAAATTGCTTAAGAATCATACCCCCAATCAACAGTCTTGTCTAATCACCACATAAGACATGAATAAACCATTATACTTACCCATATTTGAGTCCCACTCACCTTTCAAGTAACTTGGACCATCTAAGAATCTTTAAGGCATAGTCTATGATATTTAACATGTAGTCTCGATCTACTCATAATCTATCCTAGTATTCAAACATAACAACTAGGCTAATTAATGACCAATATGATCAACAAATCATAAAGAACAATCTAGTTCACTCAAGGAATAAATACACAGAAGAATAGCCAAACCTGTAACAGGCATGACACTCGAGCCAACAGTATAAAAACATGTATCAACCATAGTATTGATCTAAGCATATGAAAACATGTGATATCTATAACAGATGTGGTACTTGAGTCAATCAAAAGATACCCATATCAAGCATGGTACCCAAGTCAACCAAAAGATATTTAGTATAAGATATAACACCTGACCCAATCAAGAGATATCATACACCAGACGTGGTACCCATGCCAATTGATAATCTATACCAAGCGTGGTATTTGAGTAAATTAGCAACCATAAATAAGATACATAATCACAGTCACAATGAAATAATTACACTTGTAAAATCACAAATAAATTTGACAACTTTTTTATATGAGATTGACATCGTGATATTATTCATATTCACCCCTTATTCCTTAGATTTGCACATATACATGTTAACATTCAATTTTTGCCCTCCACAATATAAATTAATTATTCAGCTTCTTTAATTTTTAACAATGTGAGATAACTATTGTCACGCCCCAAATCCCATTAAGGCGGACCAGCACCCGTAGCCGATAAGGCCTGGGAGAACCAACCAGTATCTATGCGCTTTCTATATACATTGTAAGGAATTTCCACCTTCAGGATGCCTTTAAAAAGTAAATAGCACTAACAAGCCAAAAGAAAAAGCATATGACTAGGCCGTTGGGGCCACGCTATCTACAGAATGAGATATGACCACACTTTAATTTACATAGTCTACAAAGCCTCTAAATAAAGACAAATATCTGATAAGGGTTGGGACAGGCTCCATCTCGACTAACTGTACTATACAAGCAAAATAAGTTCTAGACATGCAAAGCCCCGAAGCAACGTGGAGCTTGGTAACCACAGCTGAATATCCTGTACTCCTACTGGAGAGATCTACTAACATCTATACCTACAGCATGAAATGCAGGTCCCCCATAAGGGACGTCAGTACGAGATAATGTACTGAATATGTAAGGCAGGAAACACTGTATATGAAATGACAACTCAAATGAAACTATGCACTGATATAGGATAAAAGACCACCTTTAAGTATACTGTGGGATCATGTACTTTACATTCTTTATATCACTTTACCTTTACTATAAAATCTGTAAAATCTGTGCACAACATATAATGTAAAAGACCCAGCTGATTAGGGGTAAACTGTATCAGGTTCATCCCTGGCTAGGCTCTTCCTTAGCCCCTTGGGCTGCCCCCCGTGATAAGGTCGTCCTTGGCTAGGTGATTCTTCCACCCCTCGGGCTGCCACCTGGCAAATAGCCTTACATACCTCGCTGTACGACCTCGCTCTCACCCCGAGATAACCTTCCCTTCCTCAAAATGTTTAGCTACAATATAGTAAGTAATAAAGCTAGCATTAGCAGCCAATAGAAACATCTTGGCAACCCAATTTCAAACAAAAACAACACACGGGCAGCAAGCGTGTATCTATAAACTCGAGCGTAATTTCCTGACCCTTTCACCTCTAATCATATATTTTTAATGCACATTCTTATATACACATCCTGTAAAGATTGTCTTAGTGTTAAAACAGTCCTATAATAGCTCACAAAACAGATCGCTAACAATTCTACACAACATACAAACGGACAGTATAACGTTACATCTTTTCGCTACATTTCAACGTCGGCAATTCCAAACCTATTCCAACATTAACCAAACTGTTTTCAACACATTTATACATAATATCAGCCTTCAAAAAGTCTCAAGAAAGTACCAAATCAATCATGAAAGACGTGAGGCAATAGCCCTATATACATCAGCCCACAAGTTCCAACAAGAACACAATTGCAACATCATAAAAGAACTCACTTCTATGGGCTGTAAAAGCAATGAAGCAGCCTGGTTATACTACTAACAACCCAACCTTTGCTACATACATAAGTCTTACCTCATAATACAGCTAACCAAGAAGATAAAAACCTTCTAATTAACAAGTAAAACTACACAAAAATATTTCAACATATGCTGCCCAATAATTTCAGCATCAACACAACCAACATAATCTCTTGTTTGTCATGAGAAAAACATTCTAATTAACAAGCAAAACTACACAAAAATGTTTCAACATATGCTACCCAATAATTTCAGCATCAACACAACCAATATAATCTCTTGTTTGCCATGAGAAAACTATACTAAACACATACTTAAACTTGCTTACCTTAGCCTTCAAGATTAAGATCTACTTCAAGAACCCTAGAGGGTTATTTTGGCTGCCCTTTGAAGTGAATAAAGGAGAGAAATAACTTCTTAAGAAAGCTGAAAATTGTGTTCCAAACGTGAATGAACTAAGGTGCTGTTTTAAGCCTCCTTTTAAAAGGCCTTTTGGCCGACTTACTCTTAGCATTTTGACCACATATTAGCAGCTATTAGAGAGCTGGTGATGCAGTACCTTATTACTTAAACATGGGCCGAAAATGGGTCTCCAACTTGATAGACTTGTGCTGCCTATTTCCAAATTACTCTTCACTTAAAGTTTGGCCCAATTAGTTAAGTGAATTAAAATGTAATTGGGCCTCTTTCATTCTTCATGTGGGGCTGTAAGTATAGCCCACTTATAGTACTAAAACATGGACATAAGATACACCATTAACATAGACTTTACTTATAATCGAAATTGGAAAAATTTGACGTCGGGTCTCATCTCCGTTTAACTAGCAAGCTTAAGCTAAACAAGTAGCTGACTCACCTGCTAGCTTCCTAAGTCGTACAAGCACCTCAATTCTCATACTTTGTTTAGGGTTGTAATCTTCTCAATTTGACACAAAACACGTCTACCCTTGACCCTCTCAAGCATTAGATACATCGCCCTTTAACGCGAGATTCAAACACTTTTAAAGATTGGCACTAGTTTGAAAGTCCATATCATATTTCATGTGCAGCATATGACTAGGTTTTACCCTCACTTGGTGATATCTTGATCTCAAGTCTATCTTTGAAAACCATTTGGCACCTTGTAACTGGTCAAATAAATCATCCATGTGCATAGTACTTATACATGTTATGTGTGGGGTGTTACATCCTCCCCCCAGGAACATTTGTCCTCGAATGTTAGCACAATTGGGTAGCTTAACTAAGTTCAACCCTTTACTTACATAAACGTTTGATAGCACAGTAAGTATTCAATCATAGGTACCTATTAGTGTCCCAATTTTGCATGTTGGACCACCTCTTTAACTTCAAATAAGTAAGGGTATCTTAATTTCATCATATCCTCAGCCTCCCATGTAACCTCTTCGGTCTACTGGTTTCTCTAAAGTACTTTTACTAAAGTTATTTCCTTATTCCTTAGTTTCTTAACTTGCCGATCTAGAATAGCAACAAGTACCTGACTTGGTGAGTCTATCAATTATTACCTATATGGAGTCAAACTTCTAAAATGAGATAGGCAAACCGGTAACAAAATCCATATTAATCATATTCCACTTTTATGTTGGAATTTCTATGAATTGCATATAACCTTCTGGCTTTTGGTGTTCTACTTTCACATGTTGACAGTTTGGACATTGAGCCACGAATTTTGCAAGGTTCTTTTTCATGCCTCCATACCAAAACATTCCTTTCAGGTCATGGTATATCTTAGTTGATCCTGGATAGATGGAATATCTGAAATGATGGGCTTCTTCCATTATCCTTTTCCTCGACTCATTAATGTCAGGTACACATAATCTATTTTGGCAATATAGTACTCCATTTTGTGCAAGATCAAAGCCCTTTATCGTACCCTAACCCACCTTCTCCTTAAGCTATTGTAGAACAGGATCCTCGAACTATTTTTCTTTAACCTCCATTACCAATAAAGACGCTGTCGCATTATGTACGACAACCCCTTCCTTTGGTGTTTCAAGAAGGCGAACCCCCAAACTAGCTAGGTGTCATAGATCTTTAGTCACCCCTTGACTTACCATGGTCTGGTCACTAATATTCAGGATTGCTTTATGACTCAGAGAATCGGCTACCACATTTGCTTTCCTCGTATGGTATAGTATATCAATGTCATAATCTTTTATTAACTGTAACCATCTCCGCTGCCTTAAGTTTAGGTCTTTCTGCTTAAAAATGTATTGCAAACTCTTATGGTTAGTATAAATGTCAACGTGAACCCCATACAAATAGTGGCGCCATATTTTCAGGGCAAACACAACTGCTGCTAGCTCAAGATCATGTGTTGGATAATTTTTCTCATGCGGTCGTAGCTATCTAGACGCATAAGCAATGACCCTACCATGATGTGTCAGTACACACCCTAAGCCAACTCCTGAAGCATTACAGTATACTACATATCCCTCAGTGCCTTCTGGAAGTACTAGCAGAGGTGCAGAAGTTAGCTTATCTTTTAACTCTTGGAAACTCCTTTCACATGCATCATTCCATTGGAACTTAGTTGCCTTATGTGGCAACTTTGTTAAAGGTGCAGAAATAGAAGAAAAACCCTCAACAAACCTCCTATAATAACCTGCTAAACCTAGGAAGCTCTGGACTTCCGTAGGTGTTGTCGATCTTGGCCAATCTTTTACAGCCTCTATCTTCTGTGAATCAATCCTTATTCCCTTATCAGACATAATATGACCCAAGAATGCCACTGAGTTTAGCCAAAACTCACATTTAGAAAATTTGGCGTGTACTAAAACATGGACATAAGATACACCATTATGCCACTGAGTTTAGCCAAAACTCACATTTAGAAAATTTGGCGTACAACTGTCTATCACGAAGAACGTGTAACACTTGTCGTAAGTGATTTGCATGGTTCTCCTTTGATTTTGAATATACCAAAATGTCATCTATAAATACTATCATGAACACATCTGTGGGGGTATTTATTATTAATTGTCACCTTATTTAATTGTCGATAGTCGATACAAATCCTCAAGGTGTCATCCTTTTTGCGTACAAATACCACTGGTGCACCCCAAGGGGAATCACTAGGTCTTATAAAACCCTTCTCCAATAAATCTTTCAATTGCTCCTTTAATTCACGCAATTCTGCCGGGGCCATTCTATATGGAGGGATAGAAATAGGTTGAGTGCCTGAAAGTAAGTCAATACCAAAATCTATTTCTCATTCGGGAGGTAACCCTGGAAGTTCTTCAGAGAACACATCAACAAATCCATATACCACTGGAACTGATTGAAGAGTTGGTGATTCTACTTCCGTAACTTTTACTCTAACTAAACCTCCCCTTTGGTGCCCTAACTTTGCCTTCCCACTTAAGAATTGGCTCATTTGGAAAATGGAAGTATACTCTCTTAGTTTGGCAATCTACAGTGGCATAGCAAGAAGCTAAACAATCCATACCCATTATAACATCAAATTCCACCATTTCTAACTCTATAAGATTAGCCAATGTGTCACGGTCACAAACAGTTACTACACAGTCACAATAAACCCAGTTCCTTTACCTCTGATCTCCCAATTTCTGTGCAAAAGCTTGCATTCTTGCTATATCCATGTCTTTGTTTAATTAAGCAATGGTACAGTCTCTAACCAGATATATATCCACGTATCGATGAACTCTATCTGTTATAGTAGCAACTACATTAGGAGCATACCTGGATAGGGAATTAAATTGGAGGCTATATTCCCTAACGCTCATATTCCCTTGATGGAGATTCAAGAACTGATCTGCACGGGCCTCTCGGATCTCTAATGGCAAGTAATGGTCAAGAAATACCTCTTTGAACTCT
>DF363237.1:58484-70947 GCA_000787875.1 Solanum virginianum
ATGTACGACCTCGCTATTACCCCAGGATAACCTTTCTTTGAACTCTTGCCAAGTTGTTGGAGGTGCATTTGTACCCTTAGATTGCTTTCAGGCTTCATACCACAATATAACCACATCCTTCAACCTATACATCACCAACTCGACAGTTTCTACACCACTCACATGCATAACATCTAAAGTGCGTTGAATCTGGTCAATAAATTCTTAGGGATCTTCATTAGGATCTGACCCAGTGAATGATGGAGGGTCCAAATTAAGGAAGTCACGTATTCTTGTGCCAGCTACCCTATTAGCACCACCTGCACCTATAACTGGACCTTCCTGCCTTTGGCTTTGGCTAGCAACTATACGTGTCAATAGTTGGACTGCACTTCTCAAACCCTGGACTGTAGCATCAACAAGTGGTTCTGGGGGAACTTCACTACTCCCGGGTTCATCAGGAGCTGAAGGAATTAGAGATGTCTGTGATAGAGACTCATCTTGAGCCTCACTTCGTTGCCTCCCCTGACTGGCTAAACCAACCACCACTTCTACTTCCTTCCCTTTACCTTTATTCTTCCTGCTCTCTGGCATACTTGCTGTACAAAATAATTTAGGGGTTACACATAATCCACCTATTATACTTGGCTCTATGGCACGATCTAAAGAATGAACAGAAAGTAACAACTCCTAAATGTCACGTAGCCTTCTGCTTATAAATGTGGTGCACAACACATCGATAAACAAGACTCTACATAGACACAGCTTTGTAGACTCCCTAGGATGACCCACTCTGATACCACTTCTGTCACGTTCCAAATCCTATTAAAGCGGACCGGCACCCATTGTCGATAAGGCCTGAGAGAACCAACCTGTATTTGTATGCCTCCTATATACATTGTAAGGAATTTCCACCTTCAGGATGCCTTTAAAAAGTAAATAGCACTAACAAGCCAAAAGGAAAAGCATATGACTAGGCCGTTGGGGCCACGCTGTCTACAGTATGAGATATGACCACACTTTAATTTACATAGTCTACAAAGCCTCTAAATAAGAATAAGTATCTGATAAGGGTCGAGACAGGCCCTGCCTCAACTAACTGTACTATACAAGCAAAATAAGCTCTAGACATGCAAAGCCCCGGAGCAACGTGGAGCTTGGTAACCACAGCTGGATATCCTGTACTCCTACTGGGGAGATCTACTAGCACTTGTCCCTGCAGCATGAAATGCAGGTCCCCCATAAGGGACGTCAGTACGAGATAATGTACTGAATATATAAGGCAGGAAACACTGTATATGAAATGACAACTCAAATGAAACTATGCATTGATGTAGGATAAAAGACCACCTTTAAGTATACTATGGGATCATGTACTTTACATTCTTTATATCACTTTACCTTTATCGTAAAATCTGTAAAATCTGTACACAGCATATACTGTAAAAGACCCAGCTGATCAGGGGTAAACTATATCAGGTTCATCCCTGGCTAGGCTCTTCCTTAGCCCCTCGGGCTGCCCCCCGTGATAGGGTCGTCCCTGGCTAGGTGATTCTTCCACCCCTCGGGCTGCCACCTATTTATAAGCAATATATATTACCTTTCAATTACCTTTGAGATAGTTCTTATGGTGGTCACAATATTGGAGCTGTAGAACTGTGTAGGCAGCATGTGATATATAGATATCCATACAAGACAATATGACAATGAAAAGAGTACGTTACACAAATAATGAAATGCAGATGAGGTGAAACAACTTATGGACTTTATTTGGCAACAAGAACCCATGTAAGTTAGTATCTACATATGTATGTAGCTATGAAGGTGACTATGTATGAAAGCATATGAACATGTGAAAGAGTGGAAACATAGTTAATAGTCATGTTGGAGTTGGTAAGTGTCTTTATGTGCTAAGGAAGACTCTAGATTTCATGCCAAGTAAAACGAAAGCAAATAGCCTTACATATCTCGCTGTACGACCTCGCTATTACCCCAGGATAACCTTTCCTTCCTCAAAATGTTTAGCTACAACATAGTAAGTAATAAAGCTAGCATTAGCAGCCAATAGACACATCTTGACAACTCATTTCACACAAAAACAACACACGGGCAGCAAGCGTATAGCTATAAACTCGAGCATATTTTACCGACCCTTTCACCTTTAATCATATATTTTTAATGCACATTCTCATATACACATCCTGTACAGTCTGTCTTAGTGTTACAACAGTCCTATAACAGCTCACAAAATAGAATGGTAACAATTCTACACAACATAAAAACCGACAGCATAATGTTATATCTTTCCGCTACATTTCAACGTCGGCAATTCCAAACCTATTCCAATATTAACCAAACTGTTTTAAATGCATTTATACATAATATCAGACTTCAAATAATCTCAGGAAAGTACCAAATCAGTCATGAAAGACATGAGGCAATAGCCCTATATACATCATGTCTCCTTCAAGAACCCAAGAGGGTTATTTTGGCTGCCCTTTAAAGTGAAGAAAGGAGAGAAATAACTTCTTAAGAAAGCTGAAAATTGTGTTCCAAACGTGAATGAACTAAGGTGCTATTTTAAGCCTCCTTTTAAAAGGCCTTTTGGCTGACTTACTCTTAGCCTTTTGACCACATATTAGCAGCTATTAGAGAGTTGGTGATACAGTAGCTTATTACTTAAACATGGGCCAAAATGGGTCTCTAACTTGATGGACTTAGGCTGCCTATTTCCAAATTACTCTTCACTTAAAGTTTGGCCCAATTAGTTAAGTCAATTAAAATGTAATTGGGCCCCTTTCATTCTTCATGTGGGGCTATAAGTATAGCCCACTTATAGTACTCAAACATGGACCAAAGATACACTGTTAACACAAACTTTACTTATAATCGAAATAGGACAAATTCGACATTGGGCCTCGTCTCCGTTTAACTAGCAAGCTTAAGCTAAACAAGTAGTTGGCTCACCTGCTAGCTTCCTAAATCCTACAAGCACCTCAATTCTCTTACTTTGTTTAGGATTGTAATCTCCTCAATTTGACACAAAACACGTCTACCCTTGACCCTCTCAAGTGTTAGATACACATATCGCCTTTTAACACGAGATTCAAACACTGTTAAAGATTGACACTAGTTTGAAAGTCCATATCATGTTTCATGTGCATAGTACTCATACATGTTATGTGTGGGGTATTACAATTATCTTCGAAAAAATATATATATTAAGATATTTTAGAGTTATTCAAAAATCATCCTAAAAAAGATTTTATTTTTTCTTGTTAATTATTTTAAAATTAATTATTTTACTTTGATATTTAAAGAAGCTAGTTAATTGATCTATTTTAATTTATCATGTATTTTAAAATTCAAATCCGCATCCACGGCACCACATCTTTCACCTTTACCTTACCCCTATTCTTTTTCCACTTCTCCTTTCCTTTTACTTTATCTCTTTTCCACATCTACCCACACCCACTCTTTTTCAAATCTTTTCTCTCGACCAAACCAACTCTCTTTCCCGTTTTCCCCTTTTCTCTCTCCTCCTTTCCACACCCACTCATTATTTCTATTCTTCTTCTCACACCCACCCCTTTCTCTCTCATCTTTCTTCTTTCTTCAAACAAAAAGAAACACCAACAACAAAAAATGAATGCCCAACAATTCAAACGACTCGAATCTGAATCACCTGATATTTTCCAACATCTCTCAAATGGAGGATTCAAATTTTGAATTCAATTTCCCCCAAATTATTGTCCTAATTTTGGCTATAAAATCACCCTTTTATTCCATTAGTAGGGGCGGATTTTTGGGATAAAAAAGCATTATTGAATTTCCATTTAAGAGTCGTTCCCCACCTTTGAAATACCTGGAGAAATTTCTTAAACAAGTTGAATTTTTTATTTTTCTAAAACCAGAAGTTCCCCTTTCTGAGGTTAAAAAGTTCATAGAAAACTCTTTCTTGTAGGGAGGATTTGCTTCTAAGCTTGTTTGTCTCAGTTTGTTGCCCCGAAGAAGGTAATAGCCTTGTCATTTTGTTCTTTCTAATACATATTTGGTTAAGTTTCATTTTGAGATGTGTTCGCTCAGTCATGAAACCATTCTTGGGAAGTTGTGTGTTTGCTCTTCTTACTGTTTAGCTTGTTGAGAATTAGTGATGCGAATTGTTTAAAGATAGTTTGATTTTGTCCTATTTTAAAAAAGCTAAGTTGTTTATTACATCATTTTGATTCAAAATAGCCAGTAGCTATTTTGGTTCTTCATTGTTGTTCAATCTTATGTTTTTTGTATGTTGATGTTAGTTTCCTTCTTGTTTCTTTTAAATTTATGTTTTGGGGTTACTAGGAAGCTATTTTTCATTAGGCAAATTTTTTCTTCCAAAAATTTTCTGGCTAAGTCTCATGTATGAGTTTATTCCTCTTTCTTATGTTACTGCTTAATAAATATTTATTTTGGATCGAGTTGGTGGTTTTGGTTGTTGAAACATAAATTCTTGACTAAATGTTGGGAATTATATTTGTTCATAAGGTTCCTAATCTTTGTTCTCTTTTGTTTCATGTGAATTTTCCCCTTTGAGTCCAATTGGACTCTACTTCGCACTCCCTCGGGTTGAGTCAAATCCAATGTCTCTGAGTTAGCCCCATCACACATAGGATAAAAGAAGCAAGCACACAGGTTTTTGGGGGCCAAAATATCACTGTATACACTGATATACATCATATATACAGTGACGTGATATAAGGAAAAGTGGAAAAATTTAAGTCTTCAACAGAATTTGGTTCAAGGTGGCAAGTGGAAGAATAGGTATATACACTGATATACAGTATATATACTCTGCAGATATACAAGTTTAAATGGCAAGTAAAGCCCCAAAACAGAAAAGGAAGGCCCAAGTTCTGGCCCAGGCGTACAGATCCAGACTTGGGCCCAATTCTCTTTCCCTCTCATTATTATTATTTTTATTTTAGATTTGCTCATTTGTGATGCTTGTATTAACTTATTTTCTAACAGTTATTTTAGGCTATGTAATCAACTTAATTAAATCCCCAAAGACGAACCATTTCATGTTAATATATGTTTTATTAGGAACCCTTTTAAATAATTTAATTGTCCATTTCGAAATAATTAGCCATCTTCAAAAATTCACTATTAAACATTCTCTTGAATTATTTCAAAATGAATTTTTGATAATGATAAGTTTTCTTTATTATTATTTTTTTTTTAAAAACAAAAAACTATTTTGAAGAGTTTGTCAAGATTTCCTAATCGTCGGATAACCATATGTTAGCAGTCATTTCAAGTGCGTAAAACCTTCTTGAAGTGAAAATATGAACCCGAACCTTTTCTTTGAATTTTAAAAAGATCTTTTTCTGTTTAAGTCTTTTAAAATGATTTAGTGATTTTCTTGATTTTTTCTAAAAATTAAGTGGTGACTCTGTTTTAATTTTGAGAATTGATTTTTACCCAAATCAAATAAAGTAATAAATCAAATTTTTGAAAAGCAAAGTCATTTTTCCATATAACAATATACACATAAAAAATATATATCAATAACTTAATACCAGTCACCATCTTGAGTACATACTCATTCTCAAAAACTTCCTTCCTTTATATTCAATTCATCTTACTTCTATTACCATAAGTCTTGGAAATGGCTAAAAGCACAACAATTTTCTAACACTTGACCTTTCAATTAACACCAGACCATATCAATAAGAATGTTCAAATCAAGAGCTAGAGCCACTCTCTAATCCTTATCTATTATCGCCTTAAACAACAAAAATCAACAACCATAGCCAACTAGACTTCATGCTCGAAGCTTAGATATGAGGTCCCTCATCAATCTACAAGAAAATTACAAAATAAATGTAGGTATAATTACTCAATTAATACTAGCCTACCTAGATGCTAAGCAACTACTGACCAACTCTAATTACAAGCTTCTAACTCTATGGGGAAATATTTTGACAGATTTCAACCTAAAATGTGTGGGTTTTTGGTCTTCTTTATACTAGAATCCCTCTTATTCCTCTCTTCTAAGCTTGGACAAGCTTTTGGAGGGTTTCTAGAGTAACCCTCATCTATTTAACACTAAAGAGGAGGAGAAAATTAAAAGAATTCACATTTTTGAGTTTTTTCTCGTTGACCACTACAGAAGATGACGCACCACTATAGCGGTGCTGGCATAATGGGAATATTTCTTAAGGTGGTATGATATCATTTTGATTTAAATTTAAATTCTAAAGTTTTTTAAGATTCTATACGAACTGCCTTTTTTTTTAAATAACGATGAGATCAATTGTTATAAAGGATACCAATTTACCTATTTTTCATCCTTGAAAGATAAAATGAAAGGAAAGAAAAGAAAGTAAAATACTTTACCAAATTAATGGTGAGATACTATTAGCATTTTTTGACAAAGTGAAAAGAGGGTCACCACCTTACATACCTTAGGGAATTCCCACTTTTCAGATGCTCAAGTATATTAGGGCCTTACTAGCAAATCAAGTTAGGAAGATTTTACAAAACAACAAAACTTACTCTCTCCATTGACTTGAACCCTACTATAATGGGACTACTCTAGATATAAAAGGACTATTCTAACTATAACGGTATCTTTATAGCTGAGTGACGGAAGTCAGAATATAGGAGAAGAGAAATGGGTCTCTTCTCATTCTCTATACTTTTACTCACTCAAACTTACACTCTCTCTTGACCGCTTCGTTTCATATATATCACATCTTGGATTAGTAGAATAGATATTTGGATTGGTTGAATTTTATGTGTTGCTTTGAGTTGATAAAATGTTCGCAGCATAGACATTTTCCTTACATTTATAATGCCACTACAGTGTTTTGAAGATACGGATAATGAGGTATATGGATAAAAATGATTCTATAATTATAGGGGAATATAAACAATTGTTTAGGAGTTGCAATGCATAAATTTTACATATTTTGGTAATATGGTACTTACGAACATTGACCTAGAGTAAAACTGATAAAAATAAGATTTTTAGGTCAAGAGACACCATTCATACACCCCTTGAAGGCTAGGAATGATGAACTATATTAACCTTTCTTCCACTATAGTAGAAGTCATTACAATGAGGGACTTCGTGCTATGGTGCCTCATCATAGTAAGTTGCTACCCATATGGTGGAGGGTTGCAAATAGTAGCCATCCAACTAGGTGGATGGCAAGATTTTTCTCCAAAAGTTCTTTCAATGCATTTATCTGATTCTTGATCCCCCTACTTACTTATCTATATATTCTATGATATTATATCTGGCATAATTGAGAAAGGTCTATCCTTTGTAAGGTTTACTGATAATGCTAGTCGGGAGTGGTACCACTATTAATAGAGAACAAAGTTCTTAATTGAGAGACCTTTAAAATACAAGGTGTGGAAAAAAAGTCAAGTGTTCTGACACTCAACTAAAGGAGTTTGATTGAGGCCCACTAATAAAGGCTTCCCTACTGTGAACTCAAGTAGTGTGAGGGGGTCCTATGCCCTCTTTCCTGTTTTACATGGAAAGGACCCTACCTCCACTATATAGGAGGATCAATAAGGTATAAGTTCTTGAGATCTCGAATGTAGATTATGAGGCCATACTAAGAGGGATGGACTTGATGTACTATGGGAAACATTGGGCGAGAAGGAGTTCTGGGGTCAGGTCTACTAGCCCACAACCAAGGGCATTACCAGCATCTACTCAACTATCGACACTAAGAGATGGTTGAATTTAGTAGTCCAAAGGATTAGTCTACCTTACAAACGTGACTATCCTCAAGCTATAATAGTGGTCAGTGCTATTGGAGGGATCAAACTGAATGTAGAGGAATAGAAAGTGTTGAAGTGGAAGGATTTCCTTCGAGGCAACAAGAAGGCCTTCTACCTTCCAAGACCGGTGACAGTGGTATGTAAGTGGGTTGGGGTTCCGTTGATGGATTCCAACAAAAAGTCATGCATAAATTCCCCTTTAACTAAGTTAGCCTCTTCTAAGGGAAAAAATAAGTAAAAGGTGAGCGAGGCAGGAAATAACCAAGCAGCAGCAAGTTTAGGTAAGGATGACGATGATGATGATGCTAAAGATGATGCCCATCTTTCCTAGACACAATACATTTTCTCTAGCAGCACTTGGAGGAGGATTTTACTTCTGTTAAGAGGTCTGTAAGATCTGCCACTATCAAAGCTACAACTTTATCTCCTACTACTTAGGATTACATAGTGATCTATAAGGAGGTGGTTATGGAGAGGAGGAAGAACATTGTCGGAGGCTGTTTGATAGCTAGGATATGGAAGATCATTAAGGTCATGTTGTGTTGTGTTTCCCCTGAGTAGGAGCTTCCCAAGCTTACAAACGACTTTTAGGAGTTCCCTTTTCTACGTGAGGCATGGTCAGGGGATCCCTCTTTAGACAATTTTAGGACTTATGGCTAAGACCCCCTTCCCCTTCTCTTTGCTATGAAAAAACTTGTTTGGGTTTGCCCCATTTAGGCATGTAAAGATATATTCTTCTTTTTCTACTTTTCCTTGTTTGTTTAATAGCAAAAGGATACTCATTCTAACCTTCTATTCACCATGATGTAGTTGTTATGGTTGTGTTTAACCTATTTCTACTATTTTTGTCTTGATTTGAACTTGAATATTAACAATGTTGATTCCCCTGGAATAAAATACAAAATAGGAGAGATATTTTGATCATTCGTTACCTCTTATAGTGATTGCCACACTACTACAATCCTTATTGCAATAACAAGATCTCTGTTGTGAGTTAGTCTCGCTATAGAAACCTCTAAAAGGTTAGTCCCAAAATTGAGATTTTCTGTAAAGTTCTCTCATTTCCTAATCCACACAACAACATTAACTCCTAAGACAACATAATAGTCTCAAAGATAGCCCCAAGATCGACCCAACAACATATAACTATGAATCTTTGATTCATTTAAGCATACAATCAATCACACATATACCAAAAAATTTATTTATTAATCCCATTTTTGCTATTATACTTGAACAATGCTTTCTCCATGGTTCCTTACTCGGTTCGACTATCTCAAATCATGGTTCCTAATTAGGAAGTTGATAAAATGTTCGCAGCATAGACATTTTCCTTACATTTATAATGCCACTACAGTGTTTTGAAGATACGGATAATGAGGTATATGGATAAAAATGATTCTATAATTATAGGGGAATATAAACAATTGTTTAGGAGTTGCAATGCATAAATTTTACATATTTTGGTAATATGGTACTTACGAACATTGACCTAACTCTTTTCATTTTTCATTGATTAAACCATACTTGTGTAACTCTTTTTAGTCGATGTGTTGCTAACTCCATTTTTTCTTCTGATTATACCTATAATGGCCATGATCTTATAAACCTCATCAATATAGTCTTGTAGATCCTCTTCCACCTTGGACCTATGAAACTTGTTGGGCTGATCCTTATGAAATTCCTCGCTCTTATTGTTGCTGAACCCATATTAAGAGGAGTTAATACCTCTTGATTTACTTGGATAGTCATGACTTGGGCAAGCATTGAGATAGTGGTTCAAAACTCGTCGTTTGTAATTTGTTTGGCTAATGGATTAGTAGAGACTTGAGGGGCATATCCCTCATTAGCATTGACCCCTCTTTGCTTGGAGAAATTTTATGAAAATCGCAAAGAATAATCGTTAAAGGAGGAAAACTGAGGATATACTCTATTGCATGACTTAGATCATGGAAGAAGTTAGACATTTCCTAAACACCTAACAGCCTCTTACTCACAGATGTGACATGCTTCACTTAGGACACCTTAATCTTATGCTCTGATATCATGTTTGTCTCGACCCAAACTAGGCACTAGAGTGATATCCTTTTAGCATGTCAAGCATACATAAGGTAAGTAGAGATAATATAAGAATGCAGAACTTAAACCATAGAAAGTCTAAAGATCTCATCATAGAATGACAAAGGTAAGAAAACAATATAGACATTTTACATATTTTATTTGAAAAACCTCTAAATCATAGATGAGTTACTCCATAGCTAACTCTGTGTCTCAAATGAACTAAAAGAAAAAAGTAACCAAGATAAACATGGGTAAAACCATACACGCATCCTCGGATCATAAGTACTCACCAACTCTGAATCTGGATGAAGTACTAGCTGCATGAAGGATGCAGTTTCCTACATTATAATATAATGCGGGTAAAAGAAAGTATATGTTAGTACTTTAAATGTCCTAAGTATGTGAGTAATGTATCATGCTAAATATCATGATATACAATTGACCAAATTGAGAGCATGAAAGAGAATTTATTAACATCATAAGTAAAACATATGTAGCCAATACATAATAAAAATCATAATGGGAATCATTGAGGAGAATAAATCATAAATAATCATACCATGTGTGGGATAGTGGCCATAATCTAAGATTATGTGAGCTATTACATGAAATCTCAATGTTTTCTCGTACACCAAAAAAGAGAAGTCTACTTGACAAGGTAAACTCTATTCCGTTAAATGAGTCATGAACATAGGCTATATGTCTAGTAAATTCAAATAGACATAATCCTATTATGGCACATGGTTATGGGACTAAAGATTTTGCTACTAGGAACCCCTTAGGTCGAGTCCCCATCTCAAAGTTCACTCAGTGTTAAGTCAAAATCCCACAGAATACCTGTCATAAATCATAAAGCTCAACATATGTAAAGGCAGCTCAACATATGTAAAGGCAAATAACAACTATCGATCTATTTTCATAAACTTAATCATATAATAGCTCAGTTTTATATTGATTCATATAATATGGGTATATATCTTCCACTGTTATAAATTCATGCTTAACTGAGTAAATTCACAACCATTCATACTTGGCTTGCATAGTATTATAAAGCTTAATTCATACTTTTCATGAGACTTGTTTGAGAGTCTTATCAAATCACATAATAGCTTGTAGTGAAAATTAGGGTTAAAACATTGGTTCAGAAGTAATCAACTTAAAATCATGTAATTTGAATGAAAAACATGCATAATCAATCATATATAGTAAGATCAAATTTAAATCATTATTAAAAGAATTCATATTGAATTTCATCAACCCTAGGTCACAATAAGGAGAGTTTGATTGAAAAATATTGAAATCATACAACTAATATCAATTCATGTATAATTCAACTTAATATCATAAAATAAATCATAACTTGTGTAATTCAACGATAAATCATGACAAGTCCAATTTTTATATTTGACATTTATAAAATAAAAGTGAAGATTTATTTAAGTTCCATAGATGAAAGGAGTCCATGATGAATACTCAAATACCTAAACCAAATCCCTTGAAGAAATCTAAGACTTAAAGAAGGAGGTTGAGGAACCCTAGTTTCACCTTCAATAGAGTCTTTGAGAAGAGAAAACTTGGACAGAATTTGCGATTTAGGTGAATGGTTGGGGTCTGGGGTGAAACTCATGAACAAAAATGGTTATTAGACATTTCATAGGACCAAAATGACATAGTTTAGGGATTGAAAAAGTAGGAAAGGACCAAAATATCCTTGATTAGAATCTGTTAGATAAGTTCCACTAACCTAGTCTATGGGTCGTACTTATATCTATGACTCATCCTATTGATCCATCGAAAAAGTACAATTTCTATGAATTCCGACCATCTTTTCACAAAATCAATCTATGGCTCATAATTTTTTGTATGATCTATAGAATCTCCTTGTAGATTATGTCTTCAGCTCAAAATATTTTAAGTGTTGTAGTTCTCTATGAAGCCCAATGACGATTTATATACTAGCATCATACTTTTTCAGGATTATTATCTTCTTAAACAATGCCTCAACAACTCGGTACTAACCCTATTACGGCCACCTGCTTTTCTTGGCTTTCCCTCTCTAGTAGGCTTAGTTCTAGAAGTTTTATACTCTATTTCCTATGCTAGCAAACATTGTATAAGACATGAATAATCTTAGTTAATAACAAGCTATCATAAGTAGACCACATAAAATATGGAAGGCAGGAATGTTTAAATAATTTTTAAAGCATTGATAAAAAAAATGAATTAGTTAATAATAAGCTATCATAAGTAGACCACATAAAATATGGACGGCAGGAATGTTTAAATAATTTTTAAAAGCATTGATAAAAAAAATGAATGCACCTACACCACCCTTAGCAACCTTAGATAATAATTACTTTACCAATGAACAGTAAAAGTAACTGTATTATCATTAGATTAAGGAAATTAAAATAAAATGGTTTTACCCTAAATTAAATTCGTAACATTCGTAAATAAATGGATATGGAAAAATAAAAAATTTGTTAAAGAATTAAAAGAATATAAAGAATATTTAGTTGGACACATAGAATGGATAGAAGGAGAAATTAGAAAACATACTGATAACGAAATATTAGAACACTTAATTAACCATAGTTCCTAGAGATGTTTTATGGAGGTGTCTAGAGATGAAGGGTGTGCCTTT